>CAUYPO010034758.1:0-40697 GCA_963574435.1 Cheirogaleus major
AGTGCCGTGGCGTCAGCCTAGCTCACAGCAACCTCAAACTCCTGGGCTCAAGCAATCCTCCTGCCTCAGCCTCCCAAGTAGCTGGGACTACAGGCATGTGCCACCATGCCCGGCTAATTTTTTCTATATATTTTTAGTTGTCCAGATAATTTCTTTCTATTTTTAGTAGAGACAGGGTCTCGCTCTTGCTCAGGCTGGTCTTGAACTCCTGAGCTCAAATGATCCACCCGCCTCGGCCTCCCAGAGTGCTAGGATTACAGGATAAGTAGATTTTTATCCCTCGCCCCACCTCATGCTTTTTGTTTCTTTGATATATCTAAACTTTAAATCAGAACAGAAATTGACCTGCTCAATGGAATGGATTCTCTCTTTTGCTATACCAAAGGATGGTGAAAAACCTTGAAAATGTTGTGCGCTCTATGAACTTTAGGCTTGTTACTACCAGTTGGCTGGTAGAATGTCAGAATCTTCAATCATGTAAGGTAACTGGAACTTTAATAAAATATACTTATGACCCTACTGGGTCTTTTTTTTTTTAATTCTACTTTCCTAAAAGTGAGGCAATAGAAATTTATAATTTGAATACAGTGTTCCTTGTTATCACAGCTGACAACTAGTGGTGATATTTAATACAATAACAGCTATAGGCTGGGTTGTATAAAAGATCATTATTATCTAAATTCCAAGAGGGATTAAATATAATCACAGAGACTCTTAACATTTCCTTACATTTAAAGGAAATCACGCTTTCAAAAAAATACCGACTGTCTGAGCGGTGGCTCATGCCTGTAATCCTAGCATTTTGGAAGGCTAAGGCAGGAGCATTACTTGAGGCCAGGAGTTTGAGGTTGCAGTGACCTATGACTGCATCACTGCACAGGATCCCAAGGCAACAGAGTGAGACCCTGTCTCAAACAAAACAAAACAAACCCTGACTAATTAGCATTGTGTTGCTCTAGTTAGAATCAATTCACTTGGCCAACTACTTGCTCAGAGTTTCTTGTTTCTTAGATGGAAAAAAAATGAGTTATATTCATGCTATGGCAACTAAAAAATTCACTATTTTATTTTTTTTTTTTGCTCTGATGTGCCCTCATTAGAAATTTCTCAGATTCTATATTTTGCTAATTGATTATGAATCATAAATTATAAGTAAAAAACTCTAAAAGAGAAAAGCATGGCTTTTTTTTTTTTAATGGTGCCATACTTCCTTATAATGCCTTTGTCCCCTAGATTTAGTGATTCTCAGCTTCCCACCTATGTCCATAGCCAAGACTTACAAGGTCATTATATTTACTCTTACATAAAAGATAGTACACAATTTGGCTAGGCTGCTTATTTCAAAAGGCAATCTATAAGTTTTCCACATTAAAAGAGGTACAAATATATATTTCCATTAAGTATAATATCCCTTTGGTATGGATATTTTTATAAAAATTTCCATAATCTCATACTAGTGCTTTTTATTACTCATTCCGCTGATCCCTGAGGATTCTTAGCTAGCAGAGAAAATAACTGTGATTTGGGAAGAAGCTGCATGGGGAAGGGTAATAGTTATGTACATTGTTTGATTAGATACTTACTATGACAGACTACTGTGATTCTTTTGGAATACTGGGTAGCACCATTTCACCAGAAAAGTCTGATATTGGAACTTGTTGGGTGATGAAGGTTTCATCTTGAAGCTTACTTTCATCCCTGCAATAATGACAGAATAACAGGGCTGTCAACAACTATACACACATGAAACCTGGTTCAGAATAAGAGACTTGTCTTATTACTTTCACTCAACTCTAGCACATTTAAGATGCCCTCAAGAACCACTGTGACCAGGCTCATGTTCATTACTTTAGCAAGAGAGATCTTACCCAAATTCCTTTGTTTCTCCACTGTCAGTAACAACATAGTCTGGAACTGGAGGCCTAGAACTCTGGTTGTATTTCCTGTGGTAGGTAAAAGTCAACAAAATGAGGTAGTGTCTCCTCATGTCCTCATATATCAACTACACTTTTATTTTATTTACAGACAGGGTCTTACTCTGTCACCTAGACTAGAGTACAGTGGTGTGGTCATAGCTCACTGCAGCCATGAACTCCTGGACTCAAGCCATTCTCCTGCCTCAGCCTTCCAAGTAGCTGGGACTAGAGGGGCATGCCATCACACCCAGCTAATTTTAAAAATGTTTTTGTAGAAACAGGGTCTCACTATATTGTCCAGGCTGGTCTTGAACTCCTGGCCTCTCCTCCTGCCAACAGCCTCCCAAAGTGCTGGCAATACAGGTTATGAGCCACCACACCAGGCCTCAACTACACTTTAAAGTGTTATATGAAATTCTTCCCTTGGATGGGCTTTTTATTTTCAAAATGAGCTTTTATAAACATAGATGTGGTAAATTGTTAGGCAAGTTAACGTATTAAAGTTGAGATATGTTGAACTCAAGAAACAGAAATATATATGGAGATGATCATACACAACAGCTATTAATGGTGAAAGGCAAGGTTGAACCAGGGTACTTGCCTTGGTAAACCTTATATCATGTAATTTCTCCCCAGTCTGGTTTGAACTTTCTCATTTAATCTCATCTTCATATCAACATTTCACCATTCTATTCCTTATTTTTCCTTTATCCAATTCTGGCATGAAATTCCAACAGACTTAGACATGATTCTATTGTGGTTCAAGTTCATTGCTCTGGTGTGAACTATCTCACTCAAAATTCCTTTGTTTCTCCAGTATTGAAAACAACATAGTATGGAACTAGAGGCCTGGAACTCTGGCTATATTTCCTGGGGTATGGAAAAGTCAACTCACAATGAAACATTCAGTACCTGTATTCTGGAGTCTACCTCCACGTCTTTAATAAAATTCTCCACTTTTCATTTAGCTTGTAATTCTTTAATCTCTTCCCTTTGGTTGTATTCTGCTTTGTTCTTCTCTTCCCTAATTGTGGATATTCATCAAGGTTCTAGTCTCAGCTCTACTTTTCTACCTTCATCTACTCTCCTAGACTCAACTACCAGTTTTCATTAAATATGTTCAAATCTTCCTCCCTAAATGCTCATCTGTACTCCAGTCAATATTTGCAAATGCCTTAAAGGTATTTTTCACTTCAATATATGGCCATCATCTCCAGTTCAACAATGAAAATTTCAATTTCTATTTCTTCTGCCTAAAATGTTTTTCTCTGTTTTTTTCACCTTTTTCAGTTTGTGGTTTTACTTCTTCAGAAACTTTCCTGACTTCCTTGATTAGATCAAATTCCCCTAATCAAGGCTTTCATACAACTATATAATTCCTCTAAACCTATGTCATAGTTGCACTTTTATATTTATTTTTATGATCTGAATAATGTTTTTCTCCCCATGTTTACCATAAACTCCCTGCAATTAGGCAGGATGTCTTTATTTTTTTTAGAGACAAAGTCTCTGTCATCCAGGCTGGAGTGCAGTGGCCCAATCATGGCTCACCATAACCTCAAATTCCTAGGCTGAAGCGATCCTGCCGCCTCGGCCTCCCAAAATGCTGAGATTGCGGCATGAGCCACCACGCCTGACCATTCTTTCATTTCTTAAGCTAGAAACTTAAACATTTACTCTTTCTTTTCCTTATTCCTTTTGTCCTTTATCACCAAGTCTTGTTTCTCTTTCTTTTCTCTCCCTTTTTTCTGACTGCTCCGATCTTACTGAAACTATTCACCACCGCATGCCCAGTAGTACAGCAGCCTCTACTGTTCCCCAACTCTATTTTTGTCCTTCTAATCCATCATGCATGTCACTCTGTTAAGTTAATGTCAACTTTGAGAACACTGTCCTTAACCTGTGCACCCTCCTGCCAGTGAAAGACCATCAGAATACAGCTTACAAATACAGTTGTATTTGTATTCCTTCAAGGATGAGAAGAAAAGTAGGGCATAAAGTACTCTAGAATCTACAACTGCAGAAGTCCAGGCTTTTCTGTGTGGTTTTTAAGGCTCATCATAATTTAATCTATAGATTAAACCTTATCTCTAATTACTCTCTCACATCACCAGATTTCCTCAAGTCAGCAGTTTTACTTCAATGTTCTCTAAACACCCTACACCCACTTCTACTCCTGGGCTTTTGCTTAAGCTGTCTACTATAAGCCCCTTGCCTACTGCGCCTTTCCTCTCTCTATTATTCCATTATCCTACAAGGCACCGCACAGCGTCATACTCTTTCAGGAATGTCTTCCCTGACTGCTCTAGCCATTGACAACTGTCTAACCTCCTATTATACTTTACTGTGCCACCCAATTTTTTTCCTTGTTATGTTTGGTTTTGTTTGAGCAACTAGATTGTAAGCTCTCTGAGCTCAAGGTTAGTATCTCTTCATTCTTTTGAATCCCTGATAGTAGCTAATATAGTGCCAAGCATGTATCAAGCAATCATTAAGTGCTTGATTTATTTTAGCCAAATTATTGTTCAATACCAGGGTTTACTGTCACAAATAAAACAAAATGGAGAAAGTGAGTAAAACTAATCATTAAAATGGATTATTTGGGGTTGGGCACAGTGGCTCACACCTGTAATCCTAGCACTTTGAAAAGCTGAGGCAGGAGGATTGCTTGAGTCCAGGTGTTCAAGACCAGCCTGAGTAAGAGAGACACCATCTCTACAAAAAATAGAAAAATTAGCCAGGCGTGGTGGGGCATGCTTGTAGTCCCAGCTACTCTGGAGGCTGAGGCTAGAGGATCATTTGAGCCTGGGATTTTGGGCTGCAGTGAGCTATAAAGATGCCACTGCACTCTAGCCCAGGGGGGAGAGGGAGAGAGAGAGGGAGGGAGGAGAGAGAGACATCCTGTCTCAAAAAAAAAAAATGAATCTGGTATATCTATGGATTTCTGTTTTCCTTTCTAGGTCTCTTTCTTGTATTAGAGAGGCCCTTGATTAATAAAACATCATTTACTTATCTTTGCAGACCAATAAAATCTTAATAGTTATTATGCTTTTCTTCAGTTGACACTTATTCAGCTAAGCAATGTGTAACTTAGTAAGCACTACCTTAAACATCTAAGATTAATCTTTTCTCTCTCTCCCCTTTAATTCCAATTCATCTTTCATTCTCATGCTCATCCAATTATCTCCCATTCTTTATCTTTAGGAGTTGCAGTAGCTAAGCAGTAGGGCCTTTTTATATTTTCTGGTCCTTTCCCATTCCTTTAATTCTAAGTAAGAATAATTTCATTGTTCCAATGTAATTTCTATGTTTGATAATAATTTGATATTTCACTGCAGAAATAGTTACCTAGGAACAAAACCATTCATTTTTGCAAAGAGCAATCTCAAGACTTTCTCCTTCTGCTCCCAGGTCAAATCTCCAATATCCACATTTCCTTGAATATCTGTCCTGAAGAATTTCAATGAAAAGGAAAAATATGGTCAAAGTAAGCTTCTCCTCTTTTTAAAAAATATAAAATATGTAAACATAATAAAAATTCTATACCATAACTGAATATTATATAACGACTACAAAGGAAATTGTGTCCATTACAAAATCATAAAGTCGAAAAGGATATCAATATACTAGCCAATCGAAAATGTTATGTAGTCAGTCATTAAGGTGAAAATGACAAAAACTACAACACAAAAAAATTTGTGCTCAAACATTAAGCAAATAAACAAAATATAAAGTTGTAATGTTAACATTACATGTACAAATACAACACAAAGGGAACAAGGAAAAAAATTGTTTGGTGAGGTTGTTGATAGGTGTTTTTAACTTTTCTTTTTTTTGTTACAATGAAACTGTATTTTCCCAAAATGTTTGTTTTTTTTTTTCTTTTTTTAATTTTTGACCCTGAGAAATTGATTTGATATATTCCTAAAATATTACAGATCATTTACAGCAAACAGATTGGCAAACATCGAGGAAAACTGTCACTCTGGGATCCTTTTTGATAACATTTCTTTTTATATTAAATAGTACATTTCATATGTACTATGAAAACAGAGGCACAAAAACTAAATTTAGAAAATAACATAAGCAGCCTGCAGGGAGGCCCACAGGTGGGGCCCAAAGTAGGGCTGGCCACAAACTATCTGAGCACAACCTTGGACCTGATAGAGAAAGAGAAAAAAAAAAAGAAAAAGAAAATAACATGTAACTTAGACTTATCTAGTCTATTTTCTTACCTTCAAATAAGGCTGAAGGTAAGCTTTTCAGGCAGATCTTTATATATACTATAACTTTCCCAGAGGATTCATGGTCTACTTGCCATTTACTAAAGCTAATGTGGAGTATTGATGTTGTATATTATAAAAAATATTTTTGGACATAGGTCAATTGGGTTAGTTTGGTTTAAAGTTCAGGTTTTGCCTTATGATTACCACATACTTCAATTGTCCTTTCCCAATCTACCACTTAAATAAATGATGTGATATTTAAACCACCATTTCTGCCTTGCTGATAGAGGCAATAGGACACTCAGGTTAAGGTGATAAGTTGGCCAGTAGCAAAAATGTCACACAGAAGGCAGAATAGGAAGAGTCCAGTTTCTGTAATAACAATGTAGAAAACCATTTTATTTAGCTTTAGAAAATTTATAATACTTAATATACAGTAGACAAAAGGATATAAAGGAAACTGCCTTTATGTGTGGTAGGTACTCAGCTTACTTATTAAATAAAAAGGAAGAAATTCTAGTAAATCTCTTGGTACTAGAAGTGGTATTACAGACTTCTAAAATGGCAAGAAAGTAAAAAATTATAGTATGGGCATTTTTGAAGAATCTTATTTCAAAAATTTTCAAGGGCTACTCGGCCTCCCCAACAGCTATGTGATTCAAAAGAACTTAGAAATTAGTCTCTTAAAAATAATTTAAAGCATTCACTGCATGATCTCAGGAAAAAAAAATAATTTGAAACACAAAACACATTCGGAAGCACTCTTAATAAAATGTTACATAAACAGAAGTGGGGAGTCCTTTTAAGTTTCTTGAGTTAGGGCCTTTGAAGAACCTAACTGCATTGGAATATAAAATAATTTTTTTCAGAATAATCTGCAAAATGGACTATAATTTAATCCAGAGTATACAGGGCAACAATTGCTCTAAGAAACAAAAGTGTTAACAGAAAACAAAATTAATTATTGTATACAGTCTGCAACTATCACAAATATTCTGCTAATTTATTATAGTAGCAGTAGATCTCTAAAATTTTGTATAATTTTGGGGGACTTTTGGTTCATGCAGTCATGGGGGCACTACTGAATGTCCTCCAATCCATGGGACAGTTCTACACAACAAAGAATTGTTACAAAGAGCTGTTACATTGATTTTTAAAAATTATATGGTTAGATATTATTACCTATGAATTTTATCTCAAGATAGTAAACGGAACAGTACAAAATACTTCTGAAATTATGCTTATCAAAAATGTTTAACCTGAATCTATTTTGTTATTTTTATTTTTTTCTTTTTGCTTACCATTTAGCATATCATAATAACCTGAATCTAATCAAACCTTTATAATTAATTTCCAATTTACAGGATGTAAGATAAAGAAACAAGTTAAGGCCAGGCATGGAGGCTCATGCCTATAATCCTAACATTCTGGGAGGCTAAGGCAGGAGGATTGTTTGAGCTCAGGAGTTCGAGACCAGCCTGAGCAAGAGCGAGACCCCGTCTCTACTGAAAAAATAGAAAGAAATTAGCTGGACAGCTATACATATATATAGAAAAAATTAGCCGGGCATGGTGGCGCATGCCTGTAGTCCCAGCTACTTGGGAGGCGGAGGCAGGAGGATTGCTTGAGCCCAGAAGTTTGAGGTTGCTGTGAGCTAGGCTGACACCACGGCACTCTAGCCCGGGCAACAGAGTGAGACTCTGTCTCAAAAAAAAAAAAAAACACAAGTTAAAATATATTACAGTGACATCTTCTGGGATTGACTAGATAGACTAGACTAAATAATCTAGTCTCTTTAACAAGTCTCTATCAAGAGAAAAAGGGAGGCACCCACTAAGAATACATACTAAGCCACCATGCTAAGCATAGGACGGGTTACAAATATGAGTCAGTCCATTCCTGGCCTCAAGTAACTTACTGAGAAATCTATATAATATTTGGATATAATTAAACTAAATTTTCCAGAGTTCTTATTTTTATAAAGGACACAAAAATAGCAGCACAAAAGACAACATATTAAAATATTACTAGTACCATTTCTCGGCCTCCATAAGATCCTGATTCACACTATTGGTACTGTGCTCTCTACCATCAAATGTTCTGATTGGAGGATATTCGGTTTTTCCTGCACATGCTGCTCTCATTTTTAAATTGAAAGCAGCTTGTGCTATCTGCTTATATTGCTTCCTGCTAACCAGGATCTGCTGCTTCACTTGGTACAGAGCATCTAAAAAGAATCTTTCCACTTCTGTTCTCTCATCCAGTATGTTCTTGGCCAGCTTCTTCACTCGATTCATTTCCTTGTCCTTCATCTGAAGAAGGTGCTGCAGCTTGTCGATTTCTACCCGACCTGCTTGGTTCTCTATCACCGCCTGTTGCTGCAGTTTTAAAACTTCAGTCTCAAACTCTTTGGTCATGCAATTCAGAGCAGTCTCCAAGCTTACCACTTTCTTCTGAAGAGTTTGGATTTGTGATCTCTGCTGGATAAGTTGTACAATCTTTTCCCTAACCAACAGCTCACTAATCTCCTTAAAACAGAAAGATGAGAGAGGTGAGAGATTTTTTTTCTTTAATCACTCCAGAACTTAAAAGTTCCTCGCTAATCTATTATTTCATATGATCTGAGTTTGATGATAGGCTGAGAAGGTGATACTTTGCTATTCTGTGTACAGAAAATAACAAACATCCTAGGGTCCTTATCTGGACTTGTGAAGGCAATCCACTAATTTTGCTAATTAAGAAACTTTCCTTCTTCTCAAATTTAGAAAGGTTAAATATTTTATATTATCAAAATCAGTAAAACATTAACAACTATATACTGGAAACTGTGGCAGTGTCCTAGTTCCCTATCCCAATACCCATTTTCCCTTTCCTTTTTTGTAATAAAACCCCAGTTTTATTCAGAAAGACAGTAAGCCCAGCTAAAAATTCCCAGCCTCCCATGAATTTCAGCATAGCTTTGTTCTGGTTAATAAGATGCAAGCAGAAATGTGTATAATACTTCCAGGAAGACCTCTAAAGGGAGAAGCAAGGCTAGGTGCAGTGGCTCACACCTGTAATCCTAGCACTCTGGGAGGCCAAGACGGGAGGATCGCTCAAGCTCAGGAGTTCGAGACCAGCCCTGAGCAAGAGCAGCAAGAACAAGACCCCGTTCTGTACAAAAAATAGAAAAAATTAGCTTGGCATGGTGGTATGCACCTGTAGTCCCAGCTACTTGGGAGTCTGACGCAGGAGGATCCCTTGAGCCCAGGAGTTTGAGGTAGCAGTGAGTTGTGATGACACCACTGCACTGTGGCCAGGATAACAGAGCAAGACTCTGTCTCCAAAAATGAATGAATGAATAAATAAATAAATTAAATAAAGGGAGAAGCACATTTTTTTCCTTGTCTTCCTTCCTGCTGTTTATGGAGTGATGGTTAGAGCTCCATCAGCCACCTGGGGCCATGAAGTGAATTTCAGGACATAAGGCACATGTTGCAGAACAGAGTTAAGGAAGTTGAGTGTCTGCTAACTTTGTGGCACTACTATTCCTGCTCTGGATTGTTTACCTTCAGACTTCCTTTAGGTGAAAAAATAAACCCTGTGTGGTGACGCCATTGATGTCAGGTCTGTTACTCACAGCTAAACCTATTCTTAAGTGATTCGGGGACCAACTATAAGCAAAGAAAAATGAATTATTCTAAAGTAGTAGAGAGAAAATGTCTAATTTATGTTTCTGATATATTCTTTTTAAAGTCGAGTATAGGCCGGGTGCGGTGGCTCACGCCTGTAATCCTAGCACTCTGGGAGGCCGAGGCGGGAGGATCACTCGAGGTCAGGAGTTTGAGACCAGCCTGAGCAACAGCGAGACCTTGTCTCTATTAAAAATAGAAAGAAATTAATTGGCCAACTAAAAATATATAGAAAAAATTAGCTGGGCATGGTGGCGCATGCCTGTAATCCCGGCTACTCAGGAGGCTGAAGCAGGAGGATCGCTTGAGCCCAGGAGTTTGAGGTTGCTGTGAGCGAGGCTGATGCCACGGCACTCTAGCCCGGGCAATAGAGCGAGACTCTGTCTCAATAAATAAATAAATAAATAAAATAAAGTCAAGTATAATGCTTCTTATAAGTCATTCAGTAATTAGTCTTTTCAGATAAGGAAAGTGTATCATCCAGACAGAAGGAAAATGGTCCTATCACCCTTATATATCATTATTATAACCAATTCTTGGTATTTACCAACCCAATCCTTCAAAAAAAGTTAGGAAACAAAGTCTAAATGAGCAGGAACCTTTTGATGTAAAAGGACAGTATGACTCTCTTGCAACTTCTGGGAGCTTTTTTGTAGATCATCAGCTTCCTTCAGGTGGTATGCAAGAGCCTTCTGGAGAGAAATATTCTCTTTAAAAACATTTCTTCCGGCATTGTTCAGTTGCCTGAAATAGATACATATAAGGTCCCAAAATACAGGTCTAAGTTTTAGATATTATCAAATTAGAACAATGATTGCTTTACTCCCCCCCCAACATTAATAATAATGACCACTACTTATTTAGCTTATGGTAGATACTCAATAATTAGGTGGGAGTGGAACACAGTGCCTCATGCCTATAATCCTAGTACTTTGGAAGGCTAGGGTGGGAGGATCACTTGAGCTCAGGAGTTTAAGACCAACCTGGGCAAAACAGCAAGACCTTGTCTCTGAAAAAAAAAAAAATTTAAATTAGCCAGGTGTGGTAGCACACACCTGTAGCCCCAGACTCTCAGGAGGTTGAGGCAGGAGGATTACTTGAGTCCAGGAATTCAAGGTTACAGTGAGCTATGGTTGGGCCATTATACCCCAGCTTGGGCAAGAGAGTGAGGCCCTGTCTCTTAAAAAAAAAAATTAGGCCGGACGCGGTGGCTCACGCATATAATCCTAGCACTCTGGGAGGCCAAGATGGGAGGATCACTTGAGGTCAGGAGTTCGAGACCAGCTTGAGCAAGAGCGAAACCCCATCTCTACTAAAAATAGAAAAATTAGCCAGGCATGGCAGTGCATGCCTGTAAGCCCAGCTACTTGGAGGCTGAGGCAAGAAAATCACTTGAGCCCATGAGTTTGAGGTTGCTGTGAGCTAGGCTGACGCCATGGCACTCTAGCCCAGGTGACAGAGCGAGACTCAGAAAAAAAAAATTGTTAGGTGGGGATCTAGTGACTAAGTTCTCGCTCAATATGAAAATGGAGAGGATGTGCTACTTCTAGCAAGGCAGTTAAGAGCAGGTATGAGTGTTCCATGCTCTTTCCTGTCCACATGACTAAAAGTGAAGAACTCCAAGATAGTAGAAGTGCAAAATGGAAGCTGCCCAGATTCTTGAATCACCATTGTAGGAGAGCTGCCAGACTCACATTGGATTATTATTTGAGCAAGAAATAAACCACAAGACCTGAGAGTTCATTTGTTAACATAACACAGCTTAGTGTTATATCCACTAATATACCTCATGACAACCATGCAAGATTGCTATTATTAGCCCCATATTTAGAGGAAGAAATTTAATTTCAAGAAAGTTAAGAAATCTTTCTATAGTAAGTTAATATATATGTTGAGAACCAGAAGTCTAAATAAGTTCCAGGTCCAGGTTCTTTCTACCACACTGTGCTTCTATAGAAAGGGCAAAAGAAAGAAGGTGGAGGGAACACAAAGAGAAAGAAACAGTGATGGCGAGTAGAACAGAAAATTTGAAGAAAGCAAGATGAGAGAGAAGAGGGAAGACAAGGAAAGAAGAAAACAGACCAGCAACGAGGTAAGAGAGGCTATCAGAAAGAAAAAGGATTGCCACAAATGCATAATGAGTGGGATGTGCAGCGTATGGGGGATGGTCATGCTTGAGGCTCTGCCTTGAGGGGGGAGGGGGGCATGGGCAATATGCATAACCGTAATATTTGTACCCCCATAATATGCTGAAATAAAAAATAAATAAATAAATAAATAAATAAGAAAGAAAGAAAAAGGAGGCAGCAGTCTCTTACACAACAGCTTCCTGGTGGGCTCTCTCTGCCAGCAGTATTATCTTCTTTTCAGCCTCCTCTTCTAGACGGTGCTAAAAAAGAAAATAGGCTACTTAAATACAGTTATATCTCTAACAACAAATTTTACACATCGAAAAGTGTTTATTTCATTGCTTGGAAAACAATTTTAAAAAAAGTATTTCAGGCCGGGCGTGGTGGCTCACGCCTGTAATCCTAGCACTCTGGGAGGCCGAGGTGGGTGGATCACTCAAGGTCAGGAGTTTGAAACCAGCCTGAGCAAGAGTGAGACCCCATCTCTACTAAAAATAGAAATTAACTGGCCAACTAAAAATATATAGAAAAAATTAGCCAGGCATGGTGGCGCGTGCCTGTAGTCCCAGCTACTAGGGAGGCTGAGGCAGGAGGATTGCTTGAGCCCAAAAGTTTGAGGTTGCTGTGAGCTAGGCTGACGCCACGGCACTCACTCTAGCCTGGGCAACAGAGTGAGATTCTGTCTCAAAAAAAAAAAAAAGTATTTCAGAATGTCAAATAAAATACTCCTGTCTACATGACTTGATGTGAAGAACTCCCAGCACTGGTAGAGAAGCCAGCAAAGAGGATGGTATGAACACAGGAACCTTAAGGCACCTCCCAATTTCCCCACTAAAGAAGCAACATGACATGTAAATAGGGGTGGAAAAACCCACTTCCATATTGGAAAGCAGATCTAGAAAAAGTCTCTGCTAAATGCAATGTGATTAGAGTCATTCATTTGTTCATTCAATAAATTCCTATCGAGCACTAATAGCGTACTAGGTGTTTTAGATACTGAAGATTCTGTGGTGAACAAAACAGCAAGGTCCCTGATGTCATGAAGCTTATGTCTTAGGGTGGGATCTAAACAATAAGCAATAATTACAATGTACTGAGTATTTACTATGTGCCAGGCATGGTTCTAAGAGCCTTACATATATCATTTATTTCTTACAACAACCCTATGAAATTATTATCCCCAAAAGCAAGGTCAAGGAAACTGAGAAAAAGAGAAGTTAGTAACTTGCCCAAAGTCACATAGCTAGTAAGTGGCAGAGCAGGGATTCATATGAAGGCAATCTGATGTTATACAGTCCCCTAACAAGTAAACAAATAAGAGAGTTAATACACTGTGATGAATGTTGTAAATAAAATAAAATAAATGGGGTAATGAGATAGACAGGAACTGGGGGGGGTCATTTTAGATTGCAGTTTAGGGAATCTCTCTCTGAGGAAATGACATTTGAGGTCTAAATAATGAGAATGAGGTTGGGCATAGTGGCTCATGCCTATAATCCTAGCACTTTGAGAGGCCAAGCAGGGAGGATCACTTGAGCCCAGGAGTGTGAGACTCTATCTCTACTAAAAATTAGCTGGGCATGATGGTGTGCACCTGTATACTCCCAGCTACTCGGGAGGCTGAGGCAAGAGGATCACTTGTGCCAGGAGTTTTGAGGCTGCAGTGAGCCATGATGGTGCCACCACATTCCAGCATGAGCAACACAGCAAGAACCCCCATTTCAAAAAAGAATGAGAATGAGCCAGAGCTGGATGAAGAGCATTCCAGGAAGAGGCAATAGCAAGCACAAAATATGGTATATGCCGGGCACAGTGGCTCATGCCTGAAATCCCAGCACTTTGGGAGGCCAAGCTGGGAGGATTGCTTGAGCCCGGGAGTTTGAGACAGTGAGATCTACAAAAAATTTTAAAATTAGCCAGGTATGGTGGTGTGTGTCTGTAGTCCTAGCTACTCAGGAGGCTAAGGCAGGAGGATCACTTGAACACCAGGAATTTGAGACTGCAGTGAGCTATGATCACACCGCTGTACTCCAGCCTAGGTGACAAAGCGAGACCCTATCTCTAAAAAAAGAAAAGAAAAAATATGGTGTAAGATAGCACTTTGTGGTTTAAGGAACAGAAAACAATAAATTGGAAAACAAAACCAAACAAAACACTGATGACCTGGGGAAATCCTTTATATGACCAGGTGAGGTATGAGGTCTGAGGTATGAGATGAGGTATGCTGAGGTATGAGATGAATGAACAGGCCTATTGGAAAGCCCACTGCCATGAAGCAGCAGCACTGGGGCTCAAACCTGCATAGGAGAAATACCCATGAAGTTTATGCCTAACATGGTGAGTCTGATACTGCTGTGGCTGGCCAACCCAACACTCAGTCCCATCCTCCTTTCTCCTTCCTAGCTTCTACTAGTGGCTGGAAAAACAAAATACTTTCCTAGCATCCTTTATAACACGGATCTGGTCAAATCTGCTAGGAGCCTCTGGGAAAGTTTTTATGATTTCTAGATAAAAGGGAGACATACTACTAGAGCCATTCTTCTTTTTGCTTTGAAGACAGACAAAGCTTGGAGCTGCAGTAACTGTCTCGTAACCATGAGGGGAAAGGCCAGCAGCTACCTACTTTCAGATATAAAAATCCTATTTACATAAGCAATGTGCTATGGTTTGGATTTGCTTTATTTGGTCCTACCAAGTCTCATGTTGAAATCTGATCCCCAGTGTTGGAGGTAGGGCCTAATGGGAGGTGTCTGGGTCATGGGGGCAGATCCCTCATGAATGGCTTGGTGCCACCCTCCAGGTAACAAGTGAGTTCTCACTCTATTAGTTCTCACAAGAGTTCCATAGAAAGCTGTTTGTTAAAAAGAGCCTGGCACCTTTCCCCTCTCTTTTGCTTTCTCTCTGGCCATGTGATCTGCACATGCCAGCTTCCCTTCCCTTTCTGCCATGAGTGTAAGTAGCTTGAGCCCCTAACCAGATCCAGATGCTGGTGCCATGCTTCTTGTACAGCCAGGAGAACCATGAGCCAAATAAACCTCTTTTCTTTATAAATTACCCAGCTTCAGGTATTCTGTAAACTAACAAAACACTTCTAACCTTTATTTCCTATACCAAGTAGAAAAGGGATCGAGATTAGGGTGCAGTAGAGGGGAGAGGCTACTGAGAGCAGCCTAATCTTTAGGGCTTCCATTCCTGACAGTGCCAGGAAGTGCCTCAGAGGAAAAGCACTAGGGTGCTGTTCCTGCCCCACTCCTTCCGGATTATTCAATATATAAACTAGAAATACTTTGTAAAGCAATTTCTCTTATCTAAACCTCATGGGTACTTATTTGCCCCACTCTCAACTCCCTACATCCCTATACCAATTCTTTCCCAAGAATGAAAAATTAAAGAAACAATTAAAATAATTAATTAAAGAAAAAACATGGGGCCTCTGAAAGGATTCTGTACAAGAGAAGTATTCCAATGTATTTCCTACAATTTGGAGAATTAACTTCAGAAACACAGAGAAACTTGTGGAAGTTTGTGATATGCTAAGGAGCACTTTTGAGTCCCCTTTTATTAACATCCTTAGCTTAGCTTGACTAAGGGATCATCTTCATACATACACCAGAGTGACTTCTCCAATCCCATCTCCCCTACATAATGTAGTACGTGTAGTCCCACCAGGGGAATACCAAGCTGAGGGAGATGTGTACTGAAGCCTTCATAAGATGACAATCCTTGTGGAAGATTTTAAGAATCTCTGAATTGGAGGGGGGAAAAAAAGGACTAGACATTGAGATTTCTAAAACAGAAGGTTTTGTTTTCCCTGATTTTTATTCTGCTATTATTTAATAATAATCTTTTAATCTTCTAATAAGATACCAAATGGAAGCTTGATACGTCTCAGAATACACTTATGTTGTTCCAGTAAAACAAAACATTTCTTAATTATCCCAAATATTCTCTACCTTTTCTTCAAAAAACCTGCCTTCCAGTCTTCTAAGAGTCTCCTGATGTTTCCACTCTGTGTCCCTTAAATTGTCCTTCAGCTAAAATCAAAATAACAAAAAGTTAAAAATGGTCAATAGGAAATGGGGTTGATTGGGGCATATTCCCAGAAAACCTCAATAAAGAAACATTTTCTGTTCTACATTACCTTTTAATCTTGAAGACAAAGAAAGGTTGGTGTTCTTGCCTCTAAGTACCATATTTCTCTCAATCTTCTATAGATTTACAAGATCAATACAGTAGTCCCCCCCTTATCTGTGGTTTCAGTTACCCATGGTCAACTACAGTCCAAAAACATTAAGATATTTTGGGGAGCGAGAGAGAGAGATGACATTCACATAATTTTTATTACAGTATATTGTTATAATTGTTCTATTTTATTAGTTTTTGTTGTTAATCTTTTATTGTGCCTAATTTAGAAATTAAACTTTATCTTAGGTATGTAGGAAAAAGCATAGTATATATAGGATTCAGTACTATCTGCAGTTTCAGACATCTACTGTGGGTCTTAGAATGTATTCCCTGTGGATAAGGGGGGACTACTATATTGAGTTTTTAAAAAGCCTTTAATGAACAACAGATCTCAAAACATTCAGACAAGTTGTTCTCATAATCATATTTTCTAAATACCATCTATTGAGACATGTGGAATGACAGAATCATAAAATTTTAGAAATAGAAGAGAACTTAGGAGTTAGACTACATAATTCTCCCACCTAATATAGAAATTCTTTCTATAAGAAAGATGTTCTGAGACAGAATTATCACTAACTCAAATCTCATTAATTCACTAGGCTGCTCTTTAATCGTTCCCATATTTTTAAAAAAAATTCTAATATTAATCTAAAAAACATCTCATGATTGCCATGTATTTATCCTACTTCTGTTCTCTAAAACTGTATGGAATAGAAAGGACATAAAAGTATCTTAGTAAAAGAAAGTTGAACTAATTTAAAGCAATGATCCTATAGTCTATGTTTAGAAGCAAGAATGATTAAGATTGAAATAGACATATTCTTACTTGATGACAACAAAAAATATGATACTCTGGGAAAAAAAAAAAGGCATATTCAATCTAACACTCATGCCACAAAAAGGGCAGTTGAGGCCAGACGTGGTGACTCATGCCTATAATCTTAATACTCTGGGAAGCCCAGGTGGGAGAGCTACTTCAGCCCAGGAGTTAGAGACTGGCCTGAGCAAGAGACCCTGTCTCTACAGAAAATGAAAAAATTAGGAAGGCTTGGTAGTACACACCTGTAGTCCCAGCTACTTGGGAGGCTGAGGCAAGGGAACCACTTGAGCACAGGAGTTTCAGGTTACAGTGAGCTATGATGATGCCACTGCAGTCTAGCCCAGGTGGCAGAGCGTGAGACTCTGTCTCATAAAAAAAAAAAAAAAAAAAAAGCTGTAGAGAAAGGCTTTCCATCAGATACCGTGTTTCCCCAAAAATAAGACCTACCCATAAAATAAGCTCTAGCAGGATTTCTAAGCATTTGCACAATATAAGCCCTACCCCAAAAATAAGACCTAGTGTTGGGTGTGGCTACGCAGCGTATCTGCACAGCCCATGCATTTTGTCTCGGGGCAGTAAAGAAGATGAGCAGCCCTTCTCATCTGCCCCATGAGAGCTCTATTGCTCAACATGAGAGATTGGGGCCAATGGTTCTAAAGGAAATAGAGTCGCAAGAAATTCAGGATGGAATTTGGGGTTTGGAGAGTTATGATGATGTTCCAGAAAAAGATGACTTAATTATATTTGAATAAATGTAGATTGTTGTACCGTACTTAAAAAAAATAACACATCCCCTGAAAATAAGCCCTAGGGTGTCTCCTTGAGGAAAAATATAAGACCCTGTCTTATTTTTGGGGAAACACAGTATTTCAGAATCAAATGCTGCCTCTCCCTCTAGCTGTTTGACAGTATCTGTTGGCCTATGGACAAGTCACTTAACTTGGTCTCCATGTATAAAAAGGTGACTGTAAAAGTACCTATCTCGTAGGGGGGTATGGTAAGGATTAAATAACAAATAGTACATATGAAGTATTTAGCATAATAACCATTTAATATATAGGTTAGTTATTATTATGTTTAATATTATTCTTTTCTATACTTAACAAATTTCCTTAACTATAATCTGTTATAAATGTATTAAATCTCCATTTTGTATAATCTCTTTCAGATGCTCTTCTTTCTCCCTGAATTTTTTATACAATTTCTTTAAATGGCTTAAATCTTTCAATTTAAGCAATTAGGCAGTATACATCACAAATCTTTAAAAGTTCATGTTTATTTATCTATAAATTCTACTCCTAAGAAGTTATCCTAAAAACAAAGATATAGAAAAAAATTTTTTTCCTTAGATCTTCACCGCAGTTTATAACAGTGAAAAATTAGAAAACAGTCCAATGTCCAATAGCAAGCAACCAATGCATAAATTATGATACATCTACCCAGTGGAATTCCATGCATCTATTCAAAAGATTTTAAGAAAAATATTTAATGGCACTGAAGAATGTCCACAATATATAAAGTGAAAAATCAGGTTAACAATTTGTACATAATGACTTCACTTTTATAAAAATAGCATATAGATATTTTAAAATATGTTTCTATACAGCAGAGGAAGAAAGGAACAACTATATACCCAAGTATTAACAATGATTACCTCTAGGTCGTGTAATTGTGAGGGATAGGGTATTTTTATTTTATTCTTTTATCAGTTAAGCTAAATTTGCAGAAATGATATTATCACTTTGTCAAAAAGGACTAAAACTATTAAAAAATAACTGCGACCTAACAATATATGCATCTTTTGTTAATCAGGTATATAGAAGTCATTTTTTCTTTAAAATGTATGCCTTGAATACTTTTTGATAATCTAAATTTAATCTTTTAATTTGCATAAAATTAAAATTGTACCATGAATTCTATATACACAGTATAATTAATTTTCTTCCCTAATGTATACCTCCCAAATTTAAATTTACGGGCCCCATATCTGCCTTGATTCTGCCACATTTGGAATTCCACAGAATTACCTTATTTTTTTTATCATAAACCAGTATTTTTTGCCTTCAAATTTTAAGCCTTCCTCAACAGCCCTTTTTGAAAGGTTTGAAATCTATTTCTCCACTAGGTGGCAACATTGTTCTTTTAAAAAAAAAAAAAATCACATTATGGCCCACTAGAATATGCACAACTATTAATAGTTCTTAATTCATTGTATACCTACACATAGGATAGCTATTTTAAGAGTTCCTAAAAAGTTATGTTGATTTCAATCTGCAGCATTTTCACAGAAAACAAAACTTTATATTCCTTCTATAAACCCTGACACACTAATCCTAGCACTCTTGGAGGCCGAGGGGGGCGGAAATAGCTCAAGGTCAGTTCAAAACCAACCCAAGCAAGAGTGAGACCCCATCTCTACTATAAATAGAAAGAAATTAGCCAAAACAACTAACAATAGAAAAAATTAGCCGGGCATGGTGGCACGTGCCTGTAGTCCCTGCTACCCAGGAGGCTGAGGCAGGAGGATCACTTCAGCCCAGGAGTTTCAGGTTGCTGTGAGCTAGGCTGATGCCACAGCACTCTAGCCTATGCAAGAGAGTGAGACTCTGTCAAAAAAAAAAAAAAGAAAAAGTCTAAAGTGAAGACCTTTGGCATCTAGTCCTAACCTGAAATACCTTACCCTTTTTCTCTCAAATAATCTCTAAAATGTCAAGAATTTTTTGCTATCTTACAGAAGTAAATGTTTGTAAAGGTTCCGCAAGTAGTTAATTCTAAAAACTTACATCATCTAATTCTTTCTCCACTTGGATTTTTCTCTTTTGAAATTGTCTTATTGTCTTCAGCTCTGTCTGAATCATGCCAATTTCTTTGGCTTTTTGATGGAACTGTCCCTCTAGCTCCTTTATTTGCATGGTATACTTTTGTTCCTGTATTCAAAAAAGAGGTAAATGAGTTAGGAAAAAGAACAGAAGTCCCATAGAGTCATGTTCCATTTAAAGCCTTAAGCCATTTATATATCTTCTGTGAAGAAATGCCCCCTCTTTATTTTTGCATAAAGTTTTAATTTCTGTAAAAAGATACCAACTGCCTTAAATAAGAAAAAAATTCTGGAAAGTTTCTATATAAGCTAATCTTGTATAGAAAGGAAGAAAATGGGTATATTTATTAAAAAGAGGTACGAGAAGGCCAAACAAATCTTTAATCTGTGAGGAGGATAAATAATATCCTTGACCTCAGTTAAAAATGAGAAGGTTAAGTGACAAAGGAAGGGTAAATATGACTAATAAATAAAGAAGATGGTAGGGGAAAGAAGGGAGAGGAGCATTTCAAGGAAGGAGGAGGAAGAGAAAGGAGAAGGAAAAAGAAGAGAAGGAAGGAAGAAAAGGAAAAAGAGGAGGAAGAGAGGGAAGTGAAGGAAGGAGAAAGAGAAAAGGAGGGAGGAGGAGGTGAAAAGGGCCAATAACAAAAAATGAATAAAAGATGACAAAAGAAATGTAGATGGCCCTCAAAGATGAAAAACTGCTCAACCTAAGGCATAACAAGAGAAGTGAAAATTGAAACTACACTGAAATACCATTTCTCACCTCACTGGCAAAAATCAAGTTTGACA
Source organism: Cheirogaleus major (assembly GCA_963574435.1). Lineage (NCBI taxonomy): Eukaryota > Metazoa > Chordata > Mammalia > Primates > Cheirogaleidae > Cheirogaleus > Cheirogaleus major. The sequence goes on from CAUYPO010034758.1 coordinate 20,561, forward strand.
ATATACTCAGTTCAATGAAGCTGTGAGAAAACAAGCAGTCTCATACATGATTAGTGGTATTACAAAACGACATAATATCTATAGATAGAAATTTGGCAGTATCTAGAAAAATTACATATTTTTTTCTGACCCAGCAATACCACTTCTAGGAGTCTATCTCAAAAACATAGCAGTCAAAATGTGAAAATGTGATCTGGGCACGGTGACTCACACCCATAATCCTAGCACTCGGGAGGCTGAGGTGGGAGGATTGCTTGAGGCCAGGAGTTTAAGACCAACCTGAGCAAGAACAAAACCCTGTCTCCACAAAAAATAGAAAAATTACCCAAGCGTGGTGGTATGTGCCTGTAGTCCCAGCTACTTGGGAGGCTGAAGCAGGAGGATTGCCTGAGCAGAGGACTTTGAAGTTACAATAAACTAGGATGACACCATGGCACTCTAGACTGGGTTACAAAGCAAGACACTGTCTCCAAAAAAAAAAAAAAAGAAAGAAAAGGTATATACACAAGGTTCTTTATTGGAGCACTAACTAACTAACTATAATAGCAAAAGACTGGAAACAACCCAACTATCCATGAAAAGGGAATTGCTGGCCAGGTACTCATGCCTGTAATCCTAGTACTTCGGGAGGCCAAGGAGGGAGTATTACTTGAGGGCAGGAGTTTAAGACCACCCTGGGCAACATAGTGAATCCTTATCTCTACAAAAAATAAAAAAATTAGTCAGGTATGGTGGCACAAGCTTGTGGTCCTAGCTGCTTGGGAGGCTGAGGCGGGAAGACCTCTTGAGACCAGGAGTTCAAGGTTACAGTGAGCTGTGGTTGGGCCACTGCATTCCAGCCAAGGTAAAAGAACAAAATCTGTCTCTAAAAAAATAAAGGTGGGGGAGGATTGCTATGCCTGAATGTTTGTGGCCCTCCCCTAATTCATATGTTGAATCCCTAATTCCCAATGTGATAGTATTTGGAAGTGTGGCCTTTGAGGGGAATTAGGTTTAGATGAGGTTATGAGGGTAGAGCCTACATGATGGGATTGGTGAAGAGAAAGATGAAGACACCAGAGCTTTCTCTTCCCACCATGTAAAGATACAGCAAGAAGGCAGCCATCTGTGAGCCCTCATCAAGAACCCAACCATGTTGGCACCCTGACCTCAGACTTCTAGCCTCCAGAACTGTGAGAAATAAATGTTTGTTGTTTAAGCACCTCAGTCTATGGTAATCAGTCATGGAAGCCTGAACTAAGACAAGGACCATTTGAATAAACTATGGTACATCTACACAATGGACTACCACATAACTATAAACAGGAACAAGGAATATCTCTACAGACTGCTATGGCATGATCTCCAAGAAATATTTTTAAGTGAAAAAAAGCAGATGCAGGTCTATGTATGTTGTATGCTACCTTTTATCCAAGAAAGACGAGACACAAATATATATATATATTTGTTTATATTTATTACATATACTTTTTTAAATAATAAAACCATAAAATAATTAAAATGGTTTTCTATAGGGAGAAGGAGATGGTATGTAAAAAACATGAATAGAAGTTAGATTTCTCAGTATATAATTTGTTTTATAGACTTGAACCTTGTATATATTTTACATAATCATAATTACATAATTTTAGATGCAAAACTAGATTTTTAAAAAGTAACCTCTAAGCTGGGTGCAGTGGTACACACTTGTAGTTCCGATTACTTGGGAGGCTGAGGCAAAAGGATCGCTTGGGGCCAGGAGTACAAGACTAGCCTGAGCAACATAGCAAGAGACCCTATCTCTAATAAAATAAAAAATAAAAAGAAACCATTAAAAATCAAAAGCAAAATGTGTTGTTGAGTTGGTGGCATAACCTCATAGAAAGGAATTTCAAATGGTTCTTCTTTTCCTTTTCTTTTCTTTTTATTTTGCTTAGAGGACTTGTCTTTTGCATCAAATGGTTTTTAAACCTTGCAATTTGATGATAGATCCTTATTGGTATATACCCTAAGGAAGAAAAATGCTCCCCCAAATCTTAAACTATTTACAGTAATTTGTTAGTGGTAGTATAAGTATTCTGAGATTGTTGATATATTAAGGTTTAAACAACTAGATAATTGTTATCATTAAGAACCAAGATTGGCCGGGCGAGGTGGCTCACGCCTGTAATCCTAGCTCTCTGGGAGGCCAAGGCAGGCAGATTGCTCAAGGTCAGGAGTTCGAAACCAGCCTGAGCAAGAGCAAGACCCCATCTCTACTATAAATAGAAAGAAATTAATTGGCCAACGAAAAATATATAGAAAAAATGAGCCAAGCATGGTGGCGCATGCCTGTAGTCCCAGCTACTAGGGAGGCTGAGGCAGAAGGATTGCTGGAGCCCAGGAGTTTGAGGTTGCTGTGAGCTAGGCTGATGCTACGGCACGCACTCTAGCTCAGGCAACAGAGTGAGACTGTCTCAAAAAAAAAAGAACCAAGATTTTTGACAAGGAAGAAAGGAGCTACAGATTAGGTTAGGTAAAAACACTGTATTCCTGGCTGGGTGTGGTGGCTCACGCCTGTAATCCTAGCACTCTGGGAGGCCAAGGCAGGAGGATCGCTCGAGGTCAGGAGTTCAAAACCAGCCTGAGCAAGAGGGAGACCCCGTCTCTACTATAAATAGAAAGAAATTATTGGCCAACGAAAAATATATAGAAAAAAATTAGCCGGGCATGGTGGCACATGCCTGTAGTCCCAGCCACTCGGGAGGCTGAGACAGAAGGATTGCTTGAGCCCAGGAGTTTGAGGTTGCTGTGAGCTAGGCTGATGCCACGGCACTCTACTCCGAGCAAAGAGTGAGACTCTGTCTCAAAAAAAATAAATAAAAACCACTGTATTCCTGCATCTGAACTGAAAGTATTAGAATGGACTCATGATCTATTTTACTCTTTTAAAAACATTTATTTCCTAGCTCTGTCCACTGAAAAGCCCTAGAAACAATAACAACCTCAGGATTAGTAAGTATCATTAATGCCAAATAGTTTTCTACAGTAACATATATATTTTTTAAATGTGAAGGGGGAGGGAGTGAGGTTCAATTTCCTTTTTGTTTTTCGAGACAGAGTTTTATTCTGTTGCCCTGGGTAGAGTGCAATGGCGTAATCACAGCTCACAGCAACCTCAAACTCCTAGGCTCAAGGGATTCTCCTGTCTTGGCCTCCCAAGTAGCTGGGACTACAGGTGCGTGCCATGACACCCAGCTAATTTTTCTATTTTTAGAAGAGACAGGGTCTCACTCTTGCTCAGGCTGGTCTCAAACTCCTGAGCTCAAGCCATCCTCCCACCTCAGCCTCCCAGAATGTCAGGATTACAGGCATGAGCCACCATGCCCAGCCAATAACATATTTTCATGTTATTTTTGAGCTGCTTTCTGTACGATCAGGTGTGTGGGCTTTAAGGTCGTTGAGCTGCTCAGAGAACTTATTTACTCTCATTGGATCTTAATACCTGAGTTGGCCAGAAACCTGACCACTTATGAAGTATTAGAGTACAGAAATAACTCACCAATTGTTCCTTCTCCTCTTGGGCTTTTTCCTTTGTTTCAGTCAATTGCTGTTTCAGTTTGTCAATCTATAGAAGATGGAAATGGAAATAACAGTCAGGAGGTAAAGAAATTGCTCTATGCCCTACCTCTCCCCATATCCTTAACCTACTATTGCCAGTTTCTAAAACCTGGCTATCATCAGAATTACCTGGGTAATTTTATTATAGCAAAAAAATGCAATATTAAATTTACTGTCTTACTTATTTTCAAGCATACAGTTCAGTAGTGTTAAGTATATTCATATTGTTGTGCAACAGATCTCTAGAACTTTTCATTTTGCAAAACTGAAACTATACCCATTAAACACTAATTCCCCCTCTTATCTCCCCCCAGCACTTGGCAACCACCTCTACTTTCCATTTCTATGATTTTGACTACTTTAGATACTTCATGAGTGGAATCATATAGTATTTGTCCTTTTGTGACTGGCTTATTTTATTAAGCATAATATCCTTGAGACTCATCCATGTCTTAGGATGTGACAGGATTTTAAGACTGCATAATATTCCATTGCATATACATCACATTTTCTTTATCCATTCATCCATCAAGGGACATTCTACCTCTTGGCTGTTGTGAATAATGCTGCAATGAATATGGGTGTGAAAATATCTCTTCAAGATCCAGCTCTGAATTCTTTTGCATATACCCAGAAGTGAGATTGGCAATTCTATTTTTAATTTTTTTAGGGACTTTCATGTTTTCCATAATGGCTACAACATTTTACATTCCCACCAACAATGTACAAGGTTTCCAGTTTTTCCACATCATTGCCAACACTTGTTATTTTCTGGGTGGTTGTTGTTGCTGTTTGGAGACAGGGTCTCACTCTATTGCCTGGGATAGAGTGCAGTGGCATCATCATCATAGCTCTCTTCAACCTCAAACACCTGGGCTCAAATGATCCTCCTGCCTCACTCAGCCTTCTAAGTAGCTGTAATTACAGGTGTGTGCCTATACACCCAGCTAAGTTTTTCTATTTTTGTAGAGATAGAGTCTCGATCTTACTCAGGATGATCTTCGGTTCCTGACTTCCAGCAATCCTCCCGCCTTTGCCTCCCAAAGTGCTAGGATTACAGTCATGAGCCACCATGCCTGACCTCATTTTCTGGTTTTTTTGATAGCAGTCATCCTAATGGGTGTGAGGTGGTATCTGAGTGTGGTTTTTATTTACATTTCTCTTATCTGGGAAACTTTTTTAAAGAAAACTTTTAAGAAGAATACAAAGAGTTTCCATATAGTCTTCACTCATATCATTAATTTTGCCACATTTGCTTTCCCTCTCTCTTATTTATATATATATGTGTATATATAATTCTTCCTGGACCATATAAGAGTAAGTTTCAGACATCCATGCTCCTTTACCCCTAAACATTTCAGTATTTATTTTCTAAGAAAAAGGACATTCCCTTTTGTAAGCACAGTACAATCATCAAAATCAAGAAATTTAACATTGATATACTTTTATGTATACTCCATATTTAAATTCTGCCACCAATTGTCCCAATAATGTCCTTTATTGCAATTTTTATTTTTCTGGTCCAGGATACAACCCTTGATCACGAATTGCATTTAGTTGTCATGTGTCTTAGTTTCCTTTAATCTGGAACAGTTTCTCAGTCTTTCTTTGTCTTTAAATTGTTATTTTTTAAGAATCTTGGCCAGGGTTGGGCTTGTCTGATGCTTCCTCATGAATAGATTCAGGTCATGCATTTTTGGCAGGCATATACTAAGTGATTATGTGTCTTTTTCAGTACATCACATTGTGAGGTGATTGATGTTAATTTAGTCAATTGGTTAGGATTGTGTCTGTCAGCTTTCTCTACCTAAACGTTACTACTTTTTCTTTTGTAATTATTTTGTGGGAAGATATTTTGAGACGATGCAATTATCTTCATTAAGCTTTCACCCAGTAGTTTTAGCATCCACTGGTGATTCTTGACTGATTCAGTTATTACTATGATGCCAAATAATGATTTTTTAAAACTCCATCACTCCTTGGAAATTTACTAATTGGCATTCTACCATAAGAAAAAGCTTTCTTTATTCCTTATTTAGTGACACGGTCTCTGCTGCTCAGGCTGGAGTGCAGTGGCCTGATCGTAGCTCACTCTAACCTCAAAACTCCTGGGCTCAAGCAATCCTCCTGCCTTAGCTTTCCAAGTGGCTGGGACTACAGGCATGCACTATCCCTTATTTATTAATGTATGTATTTATTAGTAGCATAAACTCATGGATTTTTATTTTGTTTGATTGGTTATAATCTATTACTGTCATTATTTATTTTGATTGTCCCAGATTTGGCCAATGGCAGCCCCTTCAAACTAATCCCCAGGTCCTTTAACATTTTTTATTTCCTGGAACAACAACATATTCCAGACTCATCTTTTACATTCTCTGTCCTAGTCCTGGAATCAAACATTTCTCCAAGGAATGCTACTCCATATTAATAGGGAACCTGAGTAGCCTTTTAAACGAAAGACTCATTGACATGGTTATAGAATCAAGGATACAAAAGTTGAGATACTGTTGTAAATAATATCTTAGACCAGAGCTTAAGGAAAACCTAGAAATTCTAAAAAATAAACTGGGACAGTCCTAAGTCATATAGAACAGGTATGACATGTAATAAGATTTTGTGATTGATTCAATGAATCCTTAAATACAAAAACCCAATCTTAAGAAAAATCTCCTAATTTTATCCAAGATAAAAGTTTTCAAAACACTTCATTTCTAATATTTCTGTAATTAACATGAAATAAAAATATAAATACTTTAAATAAATGTGTAAGGGAATACATTTCAAGGATAAAGAAGAATGAGTAACAAAACCATGGGAGGTCTAGTTAACAAGTATATATTTAATCTACTTTGCTTCATGTATAAATAAAACAGGGGTAGAGGTTATATAGTGCTAAAGTGGCAGTGGTTTTAATACTTAAACAGGGTGATGTGGAAGGTCTCGCTGAGAAGGTGGCATTTGAAAAAAATATGCAATGATTCATGAATTTGCATGTCATCCTTATGTAGGAGCCACCCTCTGCATCACTCCAATATTAGTTAATGTGTACTGAAGCAAACATATGAACAATAAAAAATGGATGAAGGAACCTATAAAAGATGTTCAAGCAACTAGTAGTCAGGAAAATATATAATTAAAACAACGAGATAATTTACATCCATAAAACTGGGCAAAAACTATTAAGTAATATAATAATGTCAAGTGCTGACAAAAATGTAGATAAACAGGAACTCACTCTAATACAATGCTTATGATAGGATCAATTGATACAACCCCTTTGGAGCTCAGTTTAAACCCTTGTGAAGTTGGCGATGTGTATGCCCCATAATGTATTAATAGTAATTTCACTAATAGGTGTCTACTCTAGAGAAGCTCTCACACATGAGCACAGACGTACCACTGAAGGTCTGTTTGTAACAATGAAAGAATGGAGTCCAAGTGACCAACGGGGGTGGCTGGGGATGAGGGTAAGGGGGTGGGAGGAGCAGGTAAGGATAAATAAATTTTGGTTTATTTACTTAATGCAATATTATAAAGCAGTTAAGAATGAATAAAAACAAAAAAAAAGAATGAATAAAAACATAGACCATGCTTGTTATAAATTTTAAGAACATGAATGAACTGAACCATTGTGTGATTTTTCTGAAAAATCACAAAAACAAAATATTGAGTGAAAAAAGTTATAAAAGATATGTACAATATGATACCATTTATGTACATTTAAAAACAAGACTACAGTATGTGTTGCTGATGGAAGCAAAAGTACAAAAACGTACATAGGAAGGAAGCACACCATCCTCAGCAAGGCAGAAATTTCCTTGGGTCTCTGTGGGGCTTACAGAAGCAAATAAGAAAGAGAATAATTCAGTTACATCTGAATTCTACTTTTAACATTCGCTAGCTGTGTGACTTTGGTTAAGTTACTGGTCCTTTCTGAGAGTCAATTTCTTCATCTGTTTAAAATAGTTATAACAATATGGTAGCTACAGTGGGTTATTAAAAGGATTAAATAAGAAATATATAAAAATTTTTGGTCACATAACATGCTCTTGTCCTTAAAGTGGATCATAATGTTCCCCTATAATCATCAATCTCTATTTATTTCAGACAAAACAAGGAACAAGGACTGAAAATAAGAAAGAGCCAATAACAATAAAGCATTACAAAATAGCATCTTGGACCGAGTGCAGTGGCTCACACCTGTAATCCTAGCACTTTGGGAGGCTGAGGCAGGGGGATCGCTTGAGCCCAGGTGTGGGAAGCTGTAGTGACCTATGATCACACTATTGCACTCTAGCCTGGGTGACTGATTGAGACGTTGTCTCAAAAAAAAAAAGCATCTTGCTTCAAGGAGAGTTAAGTCAACTGAAATAAATGTCTTAACTATGCAATGACACTTCAAGGAATTAAAATCCTTGAACTACATAACCATGCCAGTATAACCATAGAGGCAGTTTGTGAGGCGCAGGAGGCTTTTCTACCTACCTACCAAATTATCTTTCTCCTGATCCTGCTTCTTCAGGTAGCTTAATACAGACATTGTATCTCTCTCCATTTTATACTGCTGTTTCTTCAACTCCTCATTAGTTTTTGCCAGTCTCCGAGAAGTATCACGATACTCAATCCTAGAGAGTTCTGTGACTTCCAATCTGGCTTCCCAAAGGGAGGCATTGGCCTTGGCTCTGTCCACCACATTTTCATCTGGTTTTACTATTAATGTATTCCTGCATGAGAAGGGGACATTGACAGTATATAACTCTACTGTATTAGTATTACATTTCTCTGTTTTAAAACTTGTTTTGCTTGGCATTGCCTGGCAAAAACAAGAAAATATTGTTGGATGAATGAATTAATAAGAAATTCATATTTACTTGTATTCACAAGTAAAGTAGGTGCCTCTTCCTGGAAGAGGGGAGCATTGGAGCATAACTCTAAAGGAGTTACAGGAGTTTTCCTCCTGGAAAAACAAAGAGGAAAGGCATGCTAAGTCAAATTCATTTCATAAAGCCTTCACATCTTTTCATCTACTTCTTTGATCCTCCCATATTTAAACTCTCTTTTCTATTCCTATTCATTGAGTGCTGGACCTTGGTTCTCTCTACTGCAAACCCATTACCTTTGTTCCCCTTCTGCATGAGGATGGATATACAGTCATAGTGCACCTGTAATCACCCACCCACTCCACCCTCCAGTTTTGTTGTGGGGTGTTTGTGTCTTTGTTTTAGCCAGGCGTTGGACAAAAGATCAAGTCAATAGTCACTAGGACAAGTATGTTAAATACTTTATCAGCTGGTGCCACAGTGCACTGGATGCCTAAGAAACAAACCATAATCATTTATATGGAGGTGGACAAGAAATTTTTTTTAAAGGATGGATTCAAAGATAAAACTGATATTTTTCAAAATAAAGATTTACCATATGAGCATTAATAAAACACTATCCCTTGTATGTGGAAGGCAGTAATATATAAATATAGATAACATATATGAAGACTTCACTTATATTTGAATTCTAAATATTCTCACACATATATATGTGTTGACCTTTCTATACTGTCATCCTCCATATCTACCCCTCAACTCCTGGTTCTCAGTCCCTTTCCACTCTCACCTTCACCTTTTGCTCTCTTCAAATTAAGGCCAGCTCCATACCCAACCCCCTAGCCTGTGATATGGTTGATCTCCCTTTCCAGCACACTTTAAGCATTAGTGATGGAATGCCTTGCTACAATCATTCAATTGCTCCCTGAAGGTTTCAGGTCTAAGTAGCTCAGAGTATTTGATGCAAGAAATTAGACACTTCTAATAGGAGGACCACTAATACTGACTGTAGAAACAAAGCTAGGTTTCTCAAATGATGGGTCACGGAAAATCCAAGGAATAAGATCTGTTACCCTCAGTGTTCTCACTGTTCACACGTGTCCTGACAATGCATGAGCAAAAATAGAAAACATATGCTAGCAAGTTCCAGGATGTATAGCACTTTAAAAAGTGCTAGGCTAACTATGCAGTTATGTTTTTAAAAAAAATCACATTGTAAATGTTAGGTTTATTCCAGGTGGGAACCCGAAAAGTATGTATAGGACAGAATATGATTAATGCAAAACTTAGGATTGTAAAATAATAGCTGCAGGAGTCTGGGGAGTCCCTGGACTTTGCAGAACTGGCAGACAGCTGCAGCCAACACTCCTTCCCCCTCCCTCCCTGATGGAGACCAAGGCTATTCCTCCCTAGCTCTCCTGATAAAGACGATGCCAGAACAGAAGTATGGATGCAACTAGGGCAAAGGGGTAGTAGGAGTTGGTTGTTTGAAGAAGAATTTACTACAAGCAGCTGTTCTGCCCACCTTCCTCTGCCGCACATAGCAGGAAGCTATTCTTCACCTGCCAGTTTGGACCAGAAACAAAGAACTGAATGGGGCAGGTGGGAGGGGGTCAGCTATCCCATTTATAAAAACCCTCACTAAACCCCCTTCTGTGCTGACTCTCTTTTCGGACTCAGGCCACCCACACCAGGGTGAATAAACCAGCCATGTTGCTCCCACATAGCCTGTGTGTAAAATGTGTCCTTTGGGTCATTCGTTCACCCTTTCAGTAAATATTAATACATGGGAAGAAAAAGAGTGACATCTAAGTATGTACATTGGGCTATTATTTTATAAAGAAAATAAAAGAATATCCCAAAATGATAGTAGTGGTTATCTTTGAATGATGGGATTACAGGTGATTTGTTTTCTCCTTTGGTACTTCCCATGTTTCTCAAACTTTCTGTATTTAGCATGAATTACTCTCTTAAGTTACTTTATAAACATCACAAGTTTGGGGACACCCTTGCGGTCCCAGATGCCGTGTTGCTGGACACCATGTATGACTCCAATATGTCCAGAAACCAGTGTGGTCACTCAGTGGGTCTAGTAGCAATCTAGCAGCAACTCCAGGTCTGCAAGAGGTTAGTGCTAGAGCATTACCGACCTCATTGGTTCTGTTAGTTTGGGGAAACCTCAACAATTACCCAATTTAGTCAAATCCTTTAGGTTTTCCCCGTGAACCAAAAGGGATCTCTAGAAATGCACAAGGAACTACTTAATCACCTAGACATCCTCTAGATGTTCAAGACCATCTCAATCACATAGTAGAGATGTGTCAGACTAGGGGCAAACAAGAATGAGCAATGGGAGCTATAATCCTCACAAGCAGGGAGAGCGAGAGGAGGTCCGAGCTGACCAGAAGGGAGGGCTCCAGTTAGGCAGCCCGCAGACTCGAAATCCCTGGAAGGCAGTCCAGGGAGAGGGGGCCCCGGGGCGGCTTCTTCTTACTTGTTTTTGCCTTTGCTCTTGCTTTTCTTTTTGTCTTTTCCCTTCGCCGGCATCTTGGCTTCTCCAGGCTCACGGCTGTGGTGGCTGCTCAGCCGCCGCCGCCCGGGCCGGTTCGGTCTCTAAGGAAACCTGCACGCCAAGCGGGTAACGTCCGCCCGGGCGGTTGCCGGCGCGCGGACAGCGCACGCGCCCGTGACGTGGCCCAGGCGCCGCCGCGCGAGCCCGGGGCGCGGGGGGCGGGGCGGAGGTCGCGCCGAGGGCGGCGGGCGGCCGCGCCGGGGCGGCGCGCGCGCGGTGAGTGTGCGAGCGGCGGCGGCGCCGAGCCAACCCCGGGCCCTGGCTGGGCGGGCAGGGAGGCGGGAGCGGGCCAGCCCTGGGCGGCGGCGCGGCGTCCAGCAGGCCAGCCGGTGCGGTGGGCGAGGCGCCCTCACCTCAGGAGGCTTAGTTCCCCGCGGGTCCGCCCGTTCAACCGCAGCGGTTTTGCAGCGTTTTCCGTCTCGCTCGCGGGTCCCGTCCTCCCTTCCCTCCACGCCGCAGCCAGCGTGGCCGCAGCTGCCTCGCCCCCGCCCCTGCCCCGCCTCCGCCGCTCCGGGCACTGCCCGGCTCTTTTGCTTTTCTTCTCCCTTTCCTGGCTTCTAACTCTTGCGGATTCTGTAAGGGATAGCGCAGCTGATGGACGTCCCAGGCCAAACGGTTTTTGATAGGCAGTTGAGGACTTTCTCAAGGGCGGTGGGTGGAGGCGAGGCTGCCAGCCTCCGAAAGGCAGCGCGCACGGACCTCCAGGAGCTTGGCGATGCCATCCGGGTCGGAAGGAGGGGCCTCGGCCCCACTCTGTGCTGTGTGGCCGACGCTTCCCGCCCAAAACCGGCCCCCGGGTTCCCATTCGCTAACAGCTCGCACTTCCACAGTCCCGTTGTTTTTTTTTTTTTAGCAAGTTGTATAAAGTTGAAAGCTCTTTTTTTTTTTTTTTAATTCCGAATATACCTCTGAAAAGGAGTGTACTCAAAAGTATTCTCATTTGTTGGAGGAGGAGCTCTGATTATGCCTTCAGTCAGTGAGAGTCAGCCGGTGAGTCATTAAGGAGATACGGTGTTCTGAGTGCCAAGCCAATAGTTGAGAGACTTGTGGTTGAAGTTCTGCTCTGCCTTCAAATTAAACTTAAAATTTCTTTAAAATATCATAGATCGTCCTGCATGTTTCTAGGGAGAACTTAATCCCTACACCCCTTCCCGAGGTCTTTGACCTTTAATTTTCCCCCCTCCCTTTTTTTCCACGTAAGTGGTCTGTGTTTCTGAATTCTGTGATTAGAGGAAACATGCTGATTTGGTAATGAGCTCTGAAAGCCTTTGGGGACATACCATCTGCTAGCATGATTGTGGCTTATTCTTACTGTATTTCTAGTGCATTTTCCCCTCTATTTGTACGTCACACTCCTTTGGGTCCATAGGCGGAATTACCATACATTGAAGGGGTTACCTCTGATATGGAATCTATAAAGTTGCAATTAATTTTGCATGTTTGAGATTCTAAAAATGTACCCTGTTGGTAACTTACAGAAAAGAAAGAGTAGGGCATCTTCTGTCACAGGCTATACCTTTGAAATCCCTTCTAAAAATTGGTTACTTTATAATATAAAAGTCCAAGATTTTTCTTATTTGAATACAGGTCTACAGATTCATTTATAAACATAAAAAAATTGGCTGTAACAAGATTACTAATATAGTATCTTAGTTACAGTGTTTTATAGTCTGTTGTGTCATACTTTTTTTATTGACTAAGTTTGATTTTGTAGGTAAAACTTTTTACATGAATATGGCTAAGAGAAATGCTAAGATTTCTTACTTCGGTAGAGATGGTTCTAGAATCTACAGTCTTCTGAATCGCCAGGTTCTCTACCAAAGAACTGGATGTTATTCAGTCATCTGTTGGTACAGATAATATGGTAGGAAGTTGCTATTTAGCAGTTCATCTGATAACATTTCCTTTCACAACTGCTGGTAGATAGCTTTACTATGAAGTTTCAGGGATTATTTTGCTGAATAAATTTGGTTTGTTGCATTGTTTTTAAACTTGGAATAAGCCACTTAGTGTTTTGTTGACTTGGTTTTCTAATTCTTTTCCTCCCTAGTTTTCCTAGTTCGTGCATGACCAGCAAAGAAATATGGAGTATCTTGGCTGAATGGTCATACAGACAAGATCATTATGGTCCTGGTAGGTAGAGCAAGTATACAGATGTAAGATAACATCTCTGCTAGCTTAAAGTTGTAACTGTAATTCATGTGCTTCTGAGTGGTGGTTTTGTGCGGTTTTTGTTTGTTTTCTGAATTTGATTCTCTGTCTTTTGCCAAATGATGCTAATTTTTCTCTTTCCATTTGATTGTAGTTGCATCAAGTGTGGAGTTGTTCAACAGGCCATATATAGAATTTAGGACTATTATGTATCAACATAGATACTATTTCTAATTTTTTCTTCTAGTAGTTCTAAAACTAGGTTTACTCTGTAAAGTCATTTATGGCTTTATTCTGGTTTATCTTGGAGAACAAGTTTCTCCTCATAAATCATCCTTGAAATCAAGTAATAGCAGATGCTGCTCTATAGGTGGAAGAGACTAGGTGAACAACTTTAGATTTTGTTTTTACACAGTCTTTGGAATCCTGTATAAATATATTATTTTCCAAACTATCCGAAGGGACTGATCAATGTCTCTGAATATCATGGAAGTTAGTTACTTCATCCTACTCTTTTATTGCATGTGCTGCAAATACAGAATTCCATTAGATAGATAGTGTATGTGATATTAAAACTAGTTCACATCCCTGCAGGGGCATTATAAGAAGTCATGAAGGTCAAGGATTTAATCTTACCAATTTTAGATCAATTTTTAATATTCACAGTTTTATTTATATACAAGATGTTAATAATATACTATATATGCACAATAGTTATTAATTATTAACTATTGGCAGTTTATTTGCAAAATATCCCATTTTTATTAGTTGTCCATGCTTGTAAAGTGTTCCAGCGGTGAAAGAAACAGAGAGAGAGAGAGAGAGAGGGAGGGAGAGGGAGGGAGAGGGAGGGAGGGAGAGGGGCCAAACAACGTGGCTTTATTGTGCGCTCTGGGACGAGGTTCACTGGTCCCAAGAGAGGGGGGCCGAGAAGTCTCGTCTGTTTGGAGAGGGTGCAGGCCTTTATACTGTTTGGGGTGGGCTAGGGACGTTTGGTGGGAAGAGCTGGGATTTTCCATTGTGACCTTTCTTGGTCATTGAGAAATAGGAGGGGCCGGAAGTATTTGCGGAATCCAGGAGCCAAGACTTTCTTATCCGGATGTGGTAGTTTTCAGCTCCTTGGCGGGGTCTGGTCTCATGAGCCTTTTCTTTTTGATCTCGGGAGGGTAGTGGGCCCGCCACCAGCCTTACAATGTTGACAAAGCCATTAGCTCAGGATTAAAAATTCTCAGGCTGGGCTGGGTGGCTCACACATGTAATCTTTGCACTCTGAGAGGCCAAGGTGGGAGGATCAATCGAGGTCAGGAGTTCGAGACCAGCCTGAGCAAGAGCAAGACCCCTGTGTCTATCAAAAAGAGAAAAAATTAGCCAGGTGTGGTGGCACATGCCTATAGTTCCAGCTACTGAGGAAGCTGAAGCAGGAGAATTGCTTGAGCCCAGGAGTTTGAGAGTGCAGTGAACTATGATGATGCCACTGCACTCTACCCAGGCAAACAGCAAGACTCTGTCTCAAAAAAAAGAGTTCTGTAACAAAAATTACATACCCAAATTTCAGGCCCACTTGTCTGTACTTTCATATCATGGATCTGTCAACCATTCATTCATTTAAGAAATGTTTAGTGAGTACTAACTGTATACTGGGCTCTCTGATAGCATGAGAGGCACAGTGGGGGACAGAAGAGGGCCACTGCCCTCAAGTTTCTTATAGTTAGATATAGAAGGCTCTGACCCAGACATTGATCTCTGGGAATACACAATGCCATTGGCACCCATCACAAACAGTTAATATACCAAGCAGTGATTGATAAAGAGGAGATGACATAGACCTTACATGCTAGAGGAATTTGGGGGCATTTAAGACTGTCATAGTAAGCCAAAGTTTACAGAACGTGGACTGAATGGAGAGGGAAGGTAGAACAATAAGCAAAATTCAGAATGTTCTTGAGATAAGTAGTTTAATTAGGCTGGGTGAGGTCCACACCTATAATCCTAGCACTTTGGGAGGGGACACTTGAGCCCAGAAGTTCAAGGTTATAGTGAGCTATGATTGCATCATTGTACTCTAGCCTGGGTGACAGAGCAATGAGACCTGGAGTCTATAAAAAAAACAAAAAAAGTAGTTCAACTAGAACAGTGGTTCCTAAAGTGTGGTCCGCAGACCAGCTGCATCAACATCCATGGTAACTTATTTATTATAAATGCAGTTTCACAGGCCTAACCTGAGACTTACTGAATCAGAACTCTGGCAATGAGGCCCAGCAATCTATGTTTTAAAAAGGCCCTCCAGGTGGTTCTGATGCATGCTAAAGTGTGAGAATCACTAGACCAGAGCAGAGGATTATTGTATGGAAGTGGCAGGCAAAAAAACTGGAAATTTGTAGGCTGGGAACTCATAGTAAAGGACTTTGGAATTTGTCTTTTATCCTGCAGACTAGAGTCACCAACTTGTGACTGGAAGGCTGGATTTGGCCCATAGATGTGTTTTGTTTGGCCTGCATGGTAGTTTTTTGGGTTTTAAGTGGAATATATTGTCACCCTTTAGAAAACAGCAGATTTTACAAATAAATCTATGCTTTCAGCTTATCTTGAAAAATCAGAAGACCTGGCAATATGGGGCTTACATTCCATTGTGACAGCAATTGGTGGGAACAGCAATTCCCAGTGGTGGGAACATGTACTCTCCAGTTTGCCACAGTCCCCACCACTTCCTGTTTTACAGGATACCTTTATTCATTTACATTTCCTATCTAGCCCCTGTAAGGTATTTGAGTTTGCACCTTCTGTTGTGCATAGTGGGACATTGATGAAAGTTTTGAGAAGGAGAGTGATGAGATTTATGTATTCATTAATTCATTCAACAAGCATTGTTTAATTAAATGTATACTATATAACAGATTGTACTGTGCTAAGTAATTAGTGTTCAAAGGTAAATGAATCCCTGCAATGATGTGGCTTACCATTCAGTGGGAAAATGATGAAAACAGCATTTTAGGAAGACAACGGTGTATAGATTTAAGAAAAGAGACATTGGTTACTAGTAGACTAGTTTAGAGGCCCTAAAAGTTCAAGTCTGAATTATTAATGCTATAGGCCTAAATTTAGATATCAGCAGGGGGACTAGCAAGAAAAAAAGGAAGAGATGGAAAAGATATTACAAAGGAATAATTGTCAAGTTCTTTTTTGTTTTGTGTTGTTTTTGAGATGGGGTCCTGCTATGTTGCCAGGCTGGCCTCAAATTTCTAGACTCAAGAGATACTCCTGCCTCAGTCTCCTGAATAGCTGGAACTGCAGACAAGCACTACCGTGACCTGCTCCATCAGTTGATATTATGACAGATTAGAATGTAGAAGGCATGAGAGAAGAGAATTCAAAGATAATAAAGATTTTGAGTTGTGTATTAGGAAAGTTGTAGGACCACTAAAGAAACAGGAAATTAGGAAGAGAATCCATTTAACCCTCTGTGTGTGTATGTGTGTAGGGGCAAAGGAAGGGGGAGCTTTAGAGATACCAGTTTGACATGTCTCTTGAGTTCAGTATATTGGCATACACACAATTTAAGTGTTTTTAAAGGGAAAACTTAATAGAAATGTCAAGATTGGGCCAGGCGCAGTGGCTCACGCCTGTAATCTTAGCACTCTGGGAGGCTGAGGCAGGAGGATAACTTGAGGTCAGGAGTTCGAGACCAGCAAGAGCGAGACTCCTGTCCACTAAAAATAGAGGGAAAAAAATTAGCCAAGCAACTGATGATAGAAAAAATTAGCCGAGCATGGTGGCATGTGTCTGTAGTCCTAGCTACTCAGGAGGCTGAGACAGGAGGATTATTTGAGGTTGCTGTGAGCTAAGCTGACGCCACTGCACTCTAGTCTAGGGAGCAGAGTGAGACTATGTCTCAAAAAAACAAAACAAAACAAAAACAAGATTGCATGCTTAGGGATAGATAGCACTCATTCCATCCTAGGATTCCAGGTAACAACTAGAGAAGTGTTTAATTTGTAGTCAACAAAGTGTAAGAAGATCTTTCCTGAAAATATTTGCGTTAGAGGCCCTATAGTTAGAATTTATAACATTGGTTGCATGGCCAGATGTAGCCTGAATCTGTGAAATAGAAGCCTTTTCTACACACACACACACACACACACAAAACAAACATTGGTTGCGTGAGCAATTCAAATCTTCTCTCGAATGTATAATCTGCAGATTTATGTTGCATAGGTAAGTTAAACTTTTTTTGAGAGAATGGAAAATACTATATCAACTCAAATACTTAAAGACATTTTCTCAGTACCACCCTTCAGAATTTAAATCAAAATTGGCTATGTGCTCCTGAGGTAACTTAACCATGAAGTGTTGTCAGAACTGTTGCTCATTTGAAATAGTAGTCACAGTTTTTCCTCTTAAGATCTTATGTTTGAAGGGCTTAGTCCCCTTCCCCTCCTTTCTTAGGGAAAATTTTTTACTGTGGTAAAATATGTATAACATAAAAATTGCCATTTTAAATATTTTTAAGTATACAATTCAGTAGCATTAATTATATTCACAGTGTTTACAATCATCATTATCTATTTCCAAAACTTTTTCATCACCCAAAATAGAAACTCTGTACCTGTTAAGCAGTAACTCCCCATTCTTTTCTCCCCGCAACCCTTGGTTACTTCCAGTCTGCTTCTGTCTCTATCAACTTGCCTATCCTAGATATTTCATATAAATGGAATTACATAATATGTTCCCTTTTGTGTTTGGCTTTCCCTTAGCATAGTGTTTTTAAGTTTTGTCCATGTATAACATATATCATAATTTCTTCCCTTTTTATGTCTAAATAGTATTCCATTGTATAGATATGCCATATTTTTTTAATCCTGTCAATGAAAAAAAAGCCAAACTCTGTAAAATAATTTTAAAGATATTTATTCTGAGCCAAATTTGAGGACCATGACCGGGAGCCACTGCCAAGAGGCCTTGAGCTAGTGGACTCATGTGGTTAGGTTACAGTTTGGTTTTATACATTTCAGGGAGACAGGGGTTACAGGTAAAGTCATAAATCAATACATGGGAAGCATACATTGGTTTGCCCCAGAAAGGTGGGACATCTTGAGGTGGGGGGGGGCTTACAGGTTATAGGTGGGTTTAAAGATTCTTTGGCATGTAATTGGTTAAAGACATGAAGCTTTGTCTAAAGGCTTGGAATGTTTTAACATAAGGAGCTGTTATCAGAGATAAGCCGCTGGACATAGATTTGTTATGTAAATTAAGGACCTGTAGATTTGTCTCAAATACCCTTAGGCCTGTTAATGGGTTACAAAGGATGTTTCCAAGAAGGGAGGGGGCATGAGGCATGTCTGACCTCCCTCCTCCAGGCAGACAATTTAATTTTAGGATATTCCTTTGGCCCCGAGGGGGTCCATTAGTCAGCCGGTGGTGGGGTGAGCCTTAAAATTTTATTTTATTTTACAATTCATTCATCTGTTGATAGACACTTGGGTTGTTTCCAGCTCTGGCTGTTGTGAATAGTGCTTCAATGAAAATTGGCATACAACTGTGTGTATTGTGTCCGTATTTTAAATTATTTTTTTTTTTTTTTTTTTTTTTGAGAGAGCGTCTTGCTGTTGCCCGGGCTAGAGTGCTGTGGCAGCAGCCTAATTCACAGCAACATCAAACTCCTGGGCTCAAGCGATCCTCCTGCTGCAGCCTCCCAAGTAGCTGGGACTACAGGCGTGTACTACCACGCCTGGCTAATTTTTTCTGGTTTATTATTATTTTTTTTTTTTAGTGTCCCAGCTAATTTCTTTCTATTTTTTAGTACAGACAGGGTCTTACTCTTGCTGAGGCTGGTCCTGAACTCCTGACCTCAAAAGATCCTCCTGCATCAGCCTCCCAGAGTGCTAGGATTACAGGTGTAAACTGAAATAAAATTTTAAGGCTCACCCTCCCCACCGGCTGACTGAATGGACCCCCTCGGGGCCAAAGAAATGTCCTAAAATTAAATCGTCTACCAGGAGGAGGGAGGTTAGAGATGCCTTATGCCCCCCTCCCTTCTTGGAGACATCCTTTGTAACCCATTAACAGGCCTAAGGGTATTTGAGACAAATCTACAGGTCCTCAATTTATACAACAAATCTATGTCCTGGTTTATCTCTGATAACAGCTCCTTATGTTAAAACATTCCAAGCCTTTAGACAAAGCTTCATGTCTTTAACCAATTACAAGCCAAAGAATCTTTAAACGGGGCTGGTACTGTGGCTCACGCCTGTAATCCTAGCACTCTGGGAGGCTGAGGCTCCTGGATCACTCAAGGTCAGGAGTTCAAAACCTGCCTGAGCAAGATCGAGACCCCATCTCTACTAAAAATAGAAAGAAATTAATTGGCCAAGTAAAAGTATATAGCCAGGCATGGTGGTGCATGCCTGTAGTCCCAGCTACTCAGGAGGCTGAGACAGAAGGATTGCTTGAGCCCAGGAGTCTGAGGTTGCTGTGAGCTAGGCTGATGCCACAGCTCTCTAGCCTGGGCAACACGGTGAGACTATGTCTCAAAAAAACAAACAAACAAAAAAAAGAATCTTTAAACCCATCTATAACCTGTAAGCCCTCCCCCCTTCGAGATGTCCCACCTTTTTGGGCCAAACCAATGTATACCTCCCATGTATTGATTTATGACTTTACCTATAATCCCTGTCTCCCTAAAATGTATAAAACCAAACTGTAACCTAACCACATGAGTCCACTAGCTCAAGGCCTCTTACCAGTGGCTCCAGGTCATAGTCCTCAAATTTGGCTCAAAATAAATCTCTTTAAGATTTTTTTTTTTGAGACAGAGTCTCACTTCTGTTGCCCAGGCTAGAGTGCCGTGGTGTCAGCTTTGCTCACAGCAACCTCAAACTCCTGGGCTCAAGCGATCCTCCTGCCTCAGCCTCCCAAGTAGTTGGGACTGCAGGCATGCGCCACCATGCCCGGCTAATTTTTTTTTTTTTTTTTGAGACAGAGTCTCACTCTGTTGCCCGGGCTAGAGTGAGTGCCG
>CAUYPO010034760.1:0-10558 GCA_963574435.1 Cheirogaleus major
GAAAAGCCTCCATAATCCTCTCTAGATATGCTGCTGGACTTTCCTCGGGCCCCTGATGAACATCTCCTACCTTGGCCAAATTGGTTGGCTTCCGTGCCGCTACCTGGAGACCGGCCCTCAGAGACTGGCGGTAGACCTGGAGACGCTCCCTACCTTCAGCCTCATTGTAATCCCAGGGCGGCTGTTCAAGAGGAAAGGTCTGGTCGATGATCCGGGGTTGATGGTGGATCTGCCGTCCTCTCCTGGAACCAGTTTCCACGTCTCCCCCTGGATCCTCTCTCTCTCTTCAGTTGTAAAAAGTACTTTAAGCAACTGTTGGCAGTCATCCCATGTGTGCTGGTGAGTGAAAAGGACGGAGTCTAAAAGGTTAATTAAATCCCTCGGATTTTCAGAAAAATTTGCATTTTGGGATTTCCAATTGTAGAGGTCACTAGTGGAGAAGGGCCAGTACTGGTATGCCCGCTCCCCGTCCACTCCAGGGGGTCCTGCTGCTCTCAGAGGGAGTGCCTTCACAGGCTCCGGATCTGGAGTCCGGCCAGTCCGCTGCCTAGTCCCATAGGCCGGTCACTCTGTCAGTAGCCCTGTATCCCCCTGGACCGTGGGAGCCACAAGGGCCACCCCAGGGTTATAGGGCGGGGGCGTATTCCACTCCAAGTCTGTTAAATCAGGGTATAGATTTGAGTTGGCAACACAGGGATGGGGCCAGCAGAGGGCGACCCAGCGGGCCGTGGATAACTCCCTTGGCGACCAAAATCTCCGCCTTCTCCTTAGGGGCAGGCAGGAGGGTCTTTAGCCAGGGTGGTGAATCCTGAACAAAATCTTGCCAGACCACAATGTAAGGAATTTGGTCGGGATGGCTGTGGCGGCCAAACACCACCCCTTTTACCTTTCCAATGAGGGAGGCCTCAAAAGAGCCCTCCTTGGGCCATCCCATCCCAAACGTGGGCCACTCTGCCTCACAAAGAGTGACAAACTTTCCCTTTTTAACCTCCAAGGACAGATTGTGTGCCCTTGCCCTCACATCCTTAAAGTGGCCCATGAGGATAGACAATGGCGTTGTCAAGGTTTGCCCCATTCCTGAAGAGAAGAAATCTTAGACACGAAACAAACTCACTCACTCAATCACACAGGTGGCACAACTGAACAAGGAACAAACAACAAAACGGGCAGACGAACGGGAAACAATGACTAACCTAGTCCGGACCTACTCCCCGGTCCCCTTCTGACCAAGCCCCTAGCTCCAAGGTCAGCCGTGGGGTTTCCAATGAGGCCAGAGGACATCTCCGTCTGGCCCCGACCAACCATCCACCCGCCCGTCCGCCTAGGTCTTATGGTGGTCTACTAGTCCAGGGTTCAAACCTTCGCACTCCTTCCTCAGCCCTGAGTTGTATCCGGTGGTCTGCGGACAATCCCAGGCGAGCCCAGTATCTTACATGAGGAACACTTCATGTTCACTGACTTTTAAATTGTTTAGCCTGGAGAGGCAATATCAGGTCACTGGCTTTTAAATATTTCAGCCTGGTGATACCATACCAGAACTCAGAGGAATCACACTACTATCACATATTGAATCTTTTCCTGCACCAATTACATTCCTTAAGTGTACTATTATTTACTGTGACCTTGAGCCTATAGTTGGTCTGGCCATTGACTAACCATTAGAAAATTATGGTTATCTTAGGGAAAACAATTAGATAGGACCTAACACCATAACTTATACCAAAATGAATTTTAGATGAATTATAGAGTAAAAAGTAAAAATTGAAACCATTAAAAGTGGAAATATTTATTTAACATTTAACTGACCCAGGATAGGCAAAAACTTTCTAAGAAAGTTTCAAGAGAAGATAGCATAAAAGGGGACACATATGTTAATATTTAACATTAGAAAATGCAAATTTTATAAATAAAAAAGCTATCCTAAATAAAATTTAAAAACAATAATATAGAGGGAACTACTATTCATGTTGTATCCTCTCAATATAAAGAGCTATTACAAATCAACAAAAAGGCATATCTCAATTGAAAAATGAACGAAAGATGTGAAGAAATTGAAGTAAATTAAAAAGGTACATTCACACATGAAAGTATACTCAAATATAGTAATAATCTAATAAATACATAGTAAAACAAAATGGAGATACTAATTTTAGCCTACCAAAAAGAAAAAAAGTTAATATCCAATTGTGTCAGTGAGGTTGGTAGGGTGCTAGTGAGATAGACACACTCACACGCTGCTAAAGGGAATGTAAACTGCTACAACCTTTCTGGAAAGCAATTTGTCAGTAAGTACCAAGAACCCTGAAAGCGTATAACTCCCTAAATACACTTCTAGAAATATAGTCTATGAAAATAATTAGAGCTGTAGAAAAAGATACCTGTTGAAGGATATAAAGAAAAACACTATATAATAATAAAACCTTTTTATCATTATAAATGTCCAATGATAAAGGAATAATGTAATAAATTGGGGTACATTCATATGATAAAATTTAGTCATTAAAAACCAAAAAGTTCTATAGCCACGCAGTTCCCTTCCCTATGGGTAATGATGCTGTTTACCTTCTGTTTATTCTTCCACAGATCTTTTACAAAAATAAACAGCATCATTGGCTATAGAGAAGGGAACTGGGTGAATACAGAACTTTTTGATGTCTATCCTTGAATACACTCTCTGAGTTTTGAATGTAAAAAATTAATTTAATACATTAATTTTTTTAAAAATATATAAGCCTACTTAACTCATGATAGGCCTAATAATACAGTATTTGTAGCCACATCTATTCTTTCCTTCTTACCTTCATTTCCAAGGGGTAGAATGTCCCTTCCCCCATTCAAGGCAAATCCTTCACCTGTACCCTTAATACCATCCATTCCCTCCTCCTTCAAAAGAAAAATAAGTAATCTATACTTGGCATCTACGTTTTTAACACTTCATTTAGTCTAAAACCAAGTACAATACAGCTTTTGCTTATACCACACTACTGAAATTGTTCTCCTCAAAGAGACCAATATCTTTTAACTGTAAATTCAGTAAATATTTTGCAGCTTTTAAATAATTGGATTTTTCTGCCACCATGGACGTTCTTTATTACATACATCTTTAGAATCTATTCTGATCCTTACAGACTGGACGACTAGAGCCTGGCAACTTGCCATCCAGTACACTGTCTGACCCCAGAGACCAAGATTTCTGAGTTTCCTATCACTCTCAGGATTGTTGCTGCTCATCATTCTCCAACATCTAAACCAGATATTCAAGCCATAAATTAGCATGTAAGGGTGGAGTGCCCATATATTCTAGTTACCATGAGACAATCTTTTTGGTATTAGTGCAATTAATAATAGCAGACCTTGCATTCAAAGATCTGGATGATAAATTACATCAAATTATGTTGTATGTGGAAATACAACAGCCAAAAAGTGGACGAATAAAGTAATGCCAAGAGGTAGCTCCCCAGTAAAACAGACCTGCTCAGGGGGAGAAAAAATAAAAATGATTACTTGAACAAAATAAAACATGTGCAGTTAAGGAAATCCAATTATAATATTAAAAAGGCTTTCTAGACTAAAAAATGTATTTTTAAATTTAAAATTTCAGTAGATAAATTGAAGAAGATGATCACTTGTTGAGACAAAAAATTAGAGGCCCAGAAGATGGCATAAAAGAAATCTTTCTAAACAAAGAAGAAAATACAAAAAGATACAAAAGAGACTTAGTAAACAAATGAATCCAGAATACTTCATCCATGGATAACAGGAATTTTAGAATGAAGAAAAGGAACATGCAGGAGGGATAATAATAAAATAAATAATAGAAGAAAAATTTTTCCTAAATAACCAAAAATAAAGTTTGCAGGTTGAGAAGGGCTCACTGAGTTACAGGCAAGATTAATGTTTTATTGCATTATAAACATAAATCATATATATTAAAGCACCTAAATCCTAAGTATACAGCTCTATGAATTTTTACATATTTAATAATTGTGTAACCTACACCAAGGCAAGATTAGAACATTACTATCACCCAAGAGAATCCTTCAGGGCCCTTTCAGAGTGAAAATCCATCTCTTTACAAAGATAATCATTAATAGGATTTCCAAACCCTACATCAGTTTTGTCAGTTCTTGAACTTTATATAAACGATATTATATGGTATGTACTCTTTTGGTCTGGCTTCTTTCATTCAGCATTATGTTTCTGATGCATCCGTGTTAATACATTAGTAGTGCAGTAGTTTGCTTTCTTTATTGCTCTGTAAAATTCCATTATATAAATATTCCATAATTTATCTCTCTATTCTTCTGTTAATGAAAAATTTGGTTGCTTCCAGTCTTTGCTATCATGAATAAAGCTTCTATTAACATTCTTGAACATGTCTTTAGGTGGGTATACACACTCATTTCTTTTGAGTGTACAGCTAGGATTTAAAGTGCTGGGTTATAATGTCAATGCATGTTGATCTCTGGTAGACACTCGCAAAATGATTTGCAAAGTGATTGAAAAAATTTAAGCTCCCACCAGCAATACATGAAAGTTCCAAGGGTTCCACATCCTTGTCAAATTAGCATTTTTAATGCAAATTAAAACCACAACGAGATATCACTTATCTCCAGTGAGAATGGCCTTTATCAAAAAGTCCCAAAACAATAAATGTTGGCGTGGATGCGGGGAGATAGGAACACCCCTACACTGCTGGTGGGACTGCAAACTAGTTCAGCCTCTGTGGAAAGCAATATGGAGATACCTTAAAGAGATACAAGTAGATCTACCATTTGATCCAGCAATCCCACTACTGGGCATCTACCCAAAAGATCAAATGACACTCTACAAAAAAGACACCTGCACTCGTATGTTTATAGCAGCATAATTCACAATTGCAAAGGTGTGGAAACAAACCAAGTGCCCATCATGGTTTCATGGTTTCACTGATGAATTATATCAAACATGAGTGGATTAATAAAATGTGGTATATGTATACCATGGAGTACTATTCAGCTATAAGAAACAACAGTGATATAGCACCTCTTGCATTTTCTTGGATAAAGCTGGAACTCATTCTACTAAGTGAAGTATCCCAAGAATGGAAAAATAAGCACCACATGTACTCACCAGCAGATTGGTTTCACTGATCAACACCTAAGCAGACATATAGGAATAATATTTATAGGGCGTTGGGCAGATGGGAGGGGGGAGGAGGGGATGGGTATATACATACATAATGAGTGTGATGTGCACCATCTGGGGGATGGTCATGCTTGAAGCTCTGACTGGTGGGGGCGGGGAAGAGGGGGAAGGCAACATACTTAACCTAAACATTTGTACCCCCATAATATGCTGAAATAGAAATAATATTTGCATTTTTAGATTTTTAAAATTTCAGACAGTAAATAGAAAAGATGGGGGCAGTCCCACCTCCTTTTATGAGGCCGCCATTCCTCTGATACCAAAACTAAAGATATTAAAAGAAAAATACATAACAATATTCCTTGTGAATGTAAATATTTCAGCAAATCAAGTATCCAACAATATAGAAAAATGTTAATATATTATGATCAAATATGGTTTATTCCGGGAATACAAGGTAGATTTAACATTTGAAATTCATTCAGCGAAATCTGCTATATTAATAGAATAACAAAGAACAATATGATCAACCCAGTAGATACAGGAAAAGACATTTGACAAAAATCAAATCTCATTCATGATGAAAGAAAAAAATTCTTAAAACTATGAATAGAAGAGACTTCTTCAAACTGATAAAGGACTCATATTAATACAAAATTTCTACAGTGAACATTATACCCAACAATGAAAGACTGAATGCTTTCCCCCTCAGATCAAGGAAATGGCAAGGTTATCTGCTCTCACCTCTTCTATTCAACATTGTACTGGAGGTTCTAGCCAAAGTATTAGGTAAGAAAATGAAAAAAAAAAGGCATAGAGATTGGAAATGAAGAAGTAAAACTCTCTTTATTTGTAAAGGGCATTATTTGTCGAACCCATTGAACTGTGCAGTTAAAATAGATGAGTTTTATTATAAATTATACCTCAACAAAGCCAATTTAAAAAAAATCGAACTCCCCATAGAGAAAACTTCAGGCTCAGGACCAGTTAGTTTCATGGTTTCACTGGTGAATTATATCAACCATTTAAGGAAGAAATAATATTATGAAGGAAAATATAAAAAGACCTAAATAAATGAAGATATATACCAAATTCGAAAATTGGATACTCCAATATTGTTAAGATGTCTATTTTCCCAGAATTTAGTTAATGTTATAACAATCAAAATCTCAGCAGCCCTTTTGGAAGAAACTGACAAGCTGATTCTAAAATGTATATGGAATTACAAAGAGTAAAGAAAGCCCGAATAATCTTGAAACAGGAGACCAAAGTGGGAGGACATACACTATTTGATTTCAATATTTAGTTTAAAACTACTATTATTAAGACAGTGAACCACTGGCATAGGATGTACAAATTAAAATAGAACAGAATAAAGAGCCTAAAACTAGATCCACACATATACAATTTTTAATATACGATAAAGGTGTCATGGCAACACAAAGAAAAGAGGTTAAACATAAAGTTATCACATGATCCAGAAATTTTTTCCATAAGTATATACCCAAGAGAATAGGAATATATGTTCACAGAGAAACTTGTACAAAAATGTTCATAGCAGCACTACTTATAATAGCTAAAATGTGGAAACAACCAAAATGTTTATCAAATGATTAATGGATAAACAAATTGTGGTATGCCCATGCAATGCAATATTATTCTGCCATAAAAAGGAATGAAATACTGGTACATGTTACAGCATAGATTAACCTTGAAAACATTATGCTCAGTAAAATAAGCCAGACACAAAAGGTCAGACGTTGTAGGATTTCATTTATATGAAATGTCCAGAACAGGCAAATCCGTAGAGACAGAAAGTAGATTAATGATTTCCAGGGGCTGGGAGGAGGGAACAATGGGAAGTGACTTCCAGTAGGTATAAGGTTTCTTTTGGTGGTGATGATAATGTTCTGAAACGAGATAGTGGTGATGGTTGCACAACCTTCTGAATATACTAAAATTTATTGAATTGTACATTTTAAAATGGTAAATTTTATGGTATATAAATTATAACTCAACAAAAAATATTAATTTACAATGAATCACAGACTTCAATACAAAAACTAAACCTATAATGCTTTTAGAAAACAATGGGAGTATATATTTACAACTTTGATGTAGATAAAGATTCCTTAACAAGAATACAAAAAGCATTAAGGCATCAAAGGAAAAAATAATAAATCAAAGATCGCTGAAAATTTATAAACAACTTCTACAAAGTACATGGTTAAGATAATACTCTCCTAGAATGGGAGAAAATGTTCTCAATACATAGAGCTGACAAAAGAATTCCAACAAACAACTCAATTTAAAAACTGGCAAAAGATTTTGAACAAGCACTTCCCAAGGAAGACACACAAATGGCCAATAAGTATTAATGCATGAAAACGCATTCAACAGCATTAGTCATTGCAGACATGCAGTTGAAAACCACAGTGAGATTCCACTTCACAACCACTAGGACAGCTAAAATTAAAAAGATTGACAGTATGAAGTGTTGACCTAGATGTGGAGGTGTAGAGCAAATGGAATTATTCTACATTGCCGGTGGGAGTGTAAAATGATACAAACTACTTTTTAAATATTTAGCAGTTTCTTATAAAGTTAAACATACACCTCCAGGCATTTCCTAGGCTAAGTATTTACCAAAGAGAAATGTAATATATATATCCATTTAAAAAAAAAAACTTGTAAAATGTTATTCATAGCATACAGCTTTATTCATATTAACCAAAAACTGGAAACAATCCAAAAGGTGAATGGATAAATAAATTGTAGCATATTAAATACATAGGAATACTACTCAATAATCAAAAGGAATAAACTACTTATACATAGAACAACATGGGTGAATCTCACAGACATTAAGTTGAGCAAAAGAAATCAAGTGCAAATGGGAGAAAATATTTTATTGATAATAGCATGCATACAAACATTTAGAAATAAACCCAATATGAGAAGTACAAAAACTAGATAAAGAAAATTATATAAATTTTATTAAAAGGCATAAAATTCAATCTGAAAATATAGAAAGACATACTATTTTCTTAGGCAGATAATATAAAAATGTAAGTGCTCTGAAAATAATATATAAATGTAGTGCCATGCCTATTAGAACACCAATAGGATTATATGCTTTTAATTAAATAAAATAATACTAAAATCCACATGGGAGCATGCATGTCTGAGAATACTCAGGAAAATTATGAAGAATAATGAGGTAAGATTTGACTTATTCACTGTTAAACTACAACCAAATAATATGATATTGGCATAGAAACAGGTAACTAGATTAGTGGAACAAAGTGCCCAAAATAAACCTCAGTATTTATGATAGTTT
Source organism: Cheirogaleus major (assembly GCA_963574435.1). NCBI lineage: Eukaryota > Metazoa > Chordata > Mammalia > Primates > Cheirogaleidae > Cheirogaleus > Cheirogaleus major. The sequence goes on from CAUYPO010034760.1 coordinate 8,468, forward strand.
ATGTCAAAGGCAATATTTCAACTTGATGGGAAAAGGCTACTTCACTTAATGTATGCATTGTCACATAGATTTGGCTCTTCACTTAAAAGAAAATGAAATTTGTTCCCTCCCTCACATCATGTGTAAAGATAAATTCTAAGTGAATTAAACATTTAAACAACAATAAAACAATAAAAATTGTGCAATAAAAACTAAGAAATTACATATATATTCTAGATGTGCATGAAACCATTTTAACCAAGACAAAAATAATAGACATTAGAAAAGCCTGACATATCTGAATATTTTAAAATTTTATTCATTTTTAATGAATACAGAGTTTTAGTTTGGGAAAATGAAAAAGTTCTGGAGATGGACAGTGGTGATGGATGCACAACAGTATAAATGTGCTTAATACCAACGAAGTGTATGCTTAAAAATTGTTAAAATAGTAAATTTTATGTTATATATATATTGCAATAAAAATAAGATTTTTGTATGGCAAAATTTGCCCTAAACAAATTTAATAGACAACTAATAAATGAACATATTAAATATACATATAATCTACATATGCATATATTTTAAACACTTATGTCAGCAAAAGACTTAATATCTATAATTGTTTAAATGGACAAAGGACTTGAATGCATATTTCTCCTGAGAAGATACATGGACATCCAATAAGCACATGAAAAGGTGCTCAGTGTCATTAGTCATCAGGGAAATGCAAACTAAAACCATAGAAATACCACTTCACACCCACTAGAATAGCGAAAATTAAAGTAAGTGACAATGTATTGGCCAGCATGTAGTTATGCTTTCTAAAAGAATGAAAAGAGAGACAGAGACACAGGGACAGAAGGAGAGAAAGCCTATACAAAATCAAGCAATTCACAGCAGAACAGATCCAAATGGTTGGTAAACATTTGAGAAAATGCTCACTAGTAGTTTTTAAAAATGCAAATTAAAGTAACAATGAAATATCGCACCTAATCTATAAGGTTAGAAAAAAATTAAACAAGCTGATAACACCTGCAGCTGTCACCTTTACTGATGTAAGAAAAAAGGTAGTCTCATCCATTAGAAATGGGAATTACTCTTTGACTTTTGAAATCCATATCTTTAAACCAGAAATCTCACTCCTAGGATTTTATCTCACAGATGTAAAAGCACCAGTATATGAAAATTATATTAAAACATTATTCCATATTTGTATATTGGAAAATGACCAAAGGGGGAATAAAGAAAACTCTGTGTATGTAGGTAATATGTTATGTAAGCATAAGGAGGTGCACGATTATATGAATGTAAGAAAAATAAAGAAGGATACTCACCAAGTTAAAGCTGATTATCAGGGTGCAGGGAGAAGCGGGGGGAGGGGTGAGACTTAAATGTATTCATATGAAAAAACAGTATTTAGTACATGATTCAATTATGTAAAAGTACCTAATTATGCATAAAAGATGAATGAAAGGAAAAAATATTCTATTCCCTTGCTCTCAAGGTTGAACAAAATCGTTATTCTCCTCCTCAGTCTCTTTTAAAGACTTTTCTTCCTCTGCCCACTTTAAATGTAAGTATTCTCAAGGAGAGCGTTGTCTGATAGAAACAGTGTAAACCACATACATAATTTTAATTTTCTAGTAGCCACATTAAAAATATAAAAAGGAGCAGGTGAAATTAATTTTAATAAGGTTTCGTTTAACCCAATAAATCAAAAATATTATAGCTTCAACATGTAATCAATATTAAACTATTAGCAAGATGTTTCACACTCTTTTGTTTTGCTTTTATGACACGAAGCCTTTGAAATCTAGTGTGCATTTTACATTTACAGCATTGCGGTTTGGACCTGCCACATTCAACATACTCAATAGCCACCTCTGGTTAGCGGCCACCATATTGGACAGTGTAGCTCTAGGGTTTTAGCCTAGGATCTTTTTTTTTTTTTTATTTCAGCATATTAAAGGGGTACAAATATTACGGTTATGTATATTCCCCACGCTCCCCTCCCCTCTCGAGGCAGAGCCTCAAGCATAACCACACCCCATACGTTGCACATCTTACTCATTATGTTTGTATATACCCATCCCCTCCTCCCCCCTCCCA
>CAUYPO010034761.1:0-46158 GCA_963574435.1 Cheirogaleus major
AAAAGGAGCAGTGGTGTTGGGTGGGTCGGCAGGGAGAATGTCAGGATGTTATTTTTACTAATCTGAGCAAGATTAATATATCAGGTGGGCCAGAGCCCACTTGGTGGCAGGTAAATTCAGAGAAAGAGTGGGGAGGACAGGCGTATCAAAGCAGAATCTGTGCGTATTGGCTATAGCATGACTGATGGGGAAAACTGCAGAGGGAGAAATAGAAAGCGACCCCCAAGTTTTTGAGAGCCAGTAATGGAAAGAGGCTGGATGTGCCCGGCTGAAAGAGGGCTGCCTGGAGGAACAGGGACTTTGAGAGAAGATGTGCTTGACTTGTTAGTCAACCTGGATTTTCTTTTTCATAAAATGGAGTTTTTAAAACTATGATTTAGAGTTTCTAATCAAAGCATATCTATTCACATTCAATTTTGGAAGGTTTAATATGCTGATAAAAAAAAAACATAAGCAACAGAATTTCATTTTCTGATAAGCACAATTTTCCTAGAGACAGATGTTGGGAAGGTCGATGAGAGTAACCCAGCAGGTCATTAAACAACTGGTTTGGTAATATTCATAATTCCTACCCCAGGGCCAGCTTCAAACTGTAGGCAGTCCTGTTAGGGTGGTAGAGCTGTTTGCAAAGCCAACATTGCACTTTAAGGTAGTATTTCTATCCTATTCTTGCCTTGGTTACACAATCAATAGGCTGCCTGTGCCCTCATGGGTTCCCAAGTTGAGAGTTGTTCACATTTCTACTGGACCATGAAGCCAAAAACCAAGCCTTCTTTTAGTACAGGCTGTTTCCAGGGTTTTCCATCATTAGGACTGGCGGCCTGGTTTGATAGTAGCAGATAACATTTACAGTGGAGAGACACAGCATTAAAACATTGAGCACGGCATGGAGTGGAGAGGTCTGGAGAGAAAACAAAGCAGACAGGACCCAGGCGGCAGCTTTTTAGCAGAGGGCTGGCAGATGACACACTAATGAGCCTAAAGTTATTTGTGTAGCTCCTAATGTGGGCGACATTCCCAAGTCAGGGATGAAGTCCTTTTTTAAAGCTCACTTTTAAAAAATACTAAAATTGGGGTATAAGTTTGAGGAGGCCTCTAGGGGTTTACTATGTATTTTCACATTCCGAATTTACAGCACTTGAAACAATAGAAGAAAGACCTCCTTTTTGTTTATTGGCAACAAACCAAACTGAGGCTTCTAAACCTGCTTCTATGGGGATTATTATGTCCCTAAACACATGCCTGTGAGTTTCTGTCTGCAGGTGCACAGGGTCACGCTGTCTCCCACAGAACTATCTTTGTCCCTAGAGACTGCTGTGCTGACGTTGGCAATTGCCAAGATTTTCCTTTTTGTCTTTACAAGAGATACATTCCAATCACCAGGCCTAACTGACCAGCATCTTAAAAATCTGATTTGGTGCCTTTCCTTGAGCAGAATTTCCCAGGTCAGCAGTAGCTACTTCTTTAAAGCCTTCATTTAGCCTGGTTTCCAGCAAGAAGTTGCATAGGAACACATGATCTCATTCTAGAGCCTTTCACTTACTCAGTGGACAGAAGCTTACTAAGGACACACAACGGCCAGCCCGTGTGCTATTGTGTGGCCCTGGGAGATGAGAAGTGAAAAAACATAGTCCCTTATTCCAAGAACTATTCAGCCTCCAAGGATCTCTGAGTCCTGTGGGAAAAGAAAAGAGTGTAAAGCTACAGGATCGTGTAAAGCTACAGTATCGTGTAAAGGGAGAACCACATCTGCTGTAAGAATACACAGAAGGGGTAAGTTTCCTGAAAGAGAACTGGGGAAACTTCCTGGAGAAAGATAGGTTTTGAAGGGTAAACAAAAATGAGTTAGAAGGAGGGTGTGAAGAAAGGTATTCTGAGAAAGTAACAGCAGGGGCTAAGCGAGGAGAAATGCAGAATAAACACTCAGTGATTCCTGTAGGGCCAGTGCGGAGAAAGACAAGAACGGCAAAAGACATGTTTGCAGAGATGGACGAAAGACTTTCATTTCAATTAGGACATTTTAAGCAAGGAAAGGGTGTGATCAACTTTGCCTTTTTGAATGGTCCGTCTCTGAAGAGCAGATTGAGTGGGGGCACTGTTTGGAGTGGGAACACCAGCCAGGAGACTGTTCTCCCGTGGAGAACTGATGAGCGCCTGCGCTCAGGTAGAAGTGGGGAAGGAGAGTAGGTGTGTTTGAGTGACAGTAAGGGAGCCGAATCCAGAGGCTCCAAATACCGGTTAGATGTAAGGGCTGAAGGAGAGGGAGGGGCCCGGGAGGTGCTCAGCTGCCCACCTGACTTGAGCTGCCAGGTGGGTGGTGTAGACATTTAAGGAGAAACAAGATACAAGAGGAGGGGCGGAATGGGAGTGGAGATAATGATCCCACTCGGACTCAGAGCTCAGCCATATGGGCGTAGGGTCAGGAACCAGGTCTGGGCTGGAGATAGGGATGTGTCAGTCATCACCGTATGTGAAGCAGATGAAACCACAGGAAACACTGGCCCATCCAGAGACAGCCTAGCGAAAGCAGAAAAGGGCCAAAGAAGTCACACAGTTATGAAGAACCTTTGAATCTTTTGAACAGAAAGCATTTCACGTATATTTCTTATCATTTTGGTTGTACATCAAGTCATATCTAAAAATTATGAGGCTGATTGTCCTTTTGGATTTTTGAAAGCTTCACGTCTAGGTCCTTTTGTAGGGCATTTGCTATAAAGCATGCATTAATTCAACATATTTTAATTTCTTGGCCTTCTGATAGGGCTCAATAGGTTCTGGGAAGGGAGGGGGTTGCTTTCATTTTCTTACCTATAGCTTTGCACCTTCTAACAAGATTTCGTTATCAGAGAGTTATTGGTGTTGAGTGTAAGCACGTTTTAGAAGGGTAGTAGTTATCGAATAGTTAAAACTGAAGGCTTTATGGCCATGGCGAGAAAAACAGATTTCTCACACCAGACCAAGGGCCTTGTTTCCTGAGCTGGCAGGACGTGGACGTGCCAGGAAGACACGGTGTTCTGGCTTCCCAGGCGGGGAAGAGGGGCCTCATGTTAATGAGCAGTGAGACCAGCCAGGCTACCTGGAACAGCATTCCTGGAGTCCAGGCCAGAGCTCCCATGAGATATGGTGAGGTGAGGCCCTCGGGACAGGAAAAAGGCAGTTAAGGCTTTCAAGAAGGCTCTCCTTGGACCAGACACCCAGTCCTGAGGCAGACAGGCGAAACAGAGCACACAGCCAAGGGGAAGCGCGCAGCACTGGGAAAACTAGTCCTGAGAGAACAGCAGAGCAGCCAGCATCTTACAACAAGATTTAGTCCATGCACTGGTGGATGATTATGTTGATAAGAAGAACCTAAAGTGACATTTTTGGTGGAAAAACAGAAAAAGACAATAATCACCATTGTAACCTATCTTTCGATTTGTGTTTCTATGATTTTGGTTAGTGTAGAGAGAAAACCTAAGTCCTAAATTTCACTTTCTGTCTAAAGATATTTTTTGTCTGCGCAGAGTGAAGTCTGCATTCTCTCTTGTGAGTTAGAAAGTTGAGCAGGGTTGAAATGTTCTCTGAATGTTAAATCCTCTTCTGTGGCTGTATGAGTGCTTCGTCTTGTCACACATTGCCTTTGTTTTTGCGAGTTGGCCTATTGTACCTGCAGTGGTGCCTTTTGAGGGTTGGTGAGAATAAAAGGCAGAAGGTGGCCCAGTGTCTTAGAGATTTATCTACATATTATTTTTTTTTCCTTTTCATTTTGTCATAGCTAGAAGGTATCACCCTAAAACATTTTGTGAGAATGAGAATTATTGGTATTTACTGTCTCTGTGTCATACGTATTTATATTCTGGTCTTGTGACATTCACACAACCTCCACTTTATTTGTTTTCTTCTTTTTGTTGTTGACAGAGCTGCTTGACAGGGTTGTCTGGGGAATACAACCTTCCTCTGTCAAATGCCTTTCAATGTTTCCCTTCTCCTTCCATCCCCTCTTTCATTTGTGCACCTGAAATTCAACTCTATTTCTGTAAGTTAATCAACTTCTACCTTTGTATTTAAAGTGCTTTAATTCAATCAATATAGTACCAAGATGAACTCTCTTCTCATGTTTTCACAATCAATTGATCAACAAGAGAAGTAGCAGAACTGTAAATGTTTCTCTGGATAGTTCTTAAGAGAATTTCTATGGATTGTTATCTATTTAATATAATTTAAGGAAAAATATTAGAAGGCATTTTCAACAAGCGATAAACATATTGCAGTCTGTCAGTTGAGTGTAGTCTCACTCAGGAGGATTGTTAACACATAATGTACCAGAAAATTAAATAACATGAAACAGAACATGTCTTGAGGATCTATTAAAGGTTGCTTATTGGATCAACATTTCAGAAAGATTACAGAGAATGTTTTATGATGACTTAAATATTTTTACTGGATTCTTATTGCCATTGCGTTATGGTAAGAAAGTCTAAGAGCATGGTTCAGAATCACTTGAAGGGCTTGGTAAAAATTGGTCCCATCCTCAGAATTTCTGATCTAATAAGTCGGAGTGGGGACTGAGAATCTGCATTTCTAACAAATTCCCACATAATGCTGATGCTACTGGTCCTGGGGCTACACTTTTAAGAACCACTAGTCTAAGCTATAAACATAATCTTCCAAATGCCGATGCCTGGTGTGGGGTTTACCGAAATGGGTCCAGCACAGTACACTAACTAGTGGGATTTCCTATAGAGAATTGTTTATTATAAGCAATAATGTAATAATAATAATAGCTACTATTTATGGACATTTACAAAGTTTACATACATTCCTGCATTTAATCATCTCAAAAATGCAATTTACAATGGAAAGAAAACAGACTTCCAAAATGTAAAAGGCGAGGTATACATTCATTGCACCTGATTTTTTTTTATTACCATTGTATAATAAAGGTATTGTCTCCAATTATTTCCCCATGAAGAAATTTAGGCTTTGCTATTGTAGGAGTCCTTAAAATTATGGGGGAAAACCCTATATCTTCATTACCACTTAAATACGACATCATTGCAGAGCCTGTAGCCTCAGTGAATATGGTCAGAGGTTGGGGAGCATCTCTAACTCATCAAATATTGGGATGTGGCATTCTGCTACTGTTGACAGGTATCAGCCACTCCAACCCAAAGCAAAGCAATCACTTCCAAAATCGTACCTCCTCTACAGAGGTGTGATGGTAAATGTTTAACAACCACTTGCGGACGGGCTATTTGTAGCCTTTGCTAATTTCCATGGTGTAAATACTTCTACTGTGGCTGATTTCAAGGTACGAATAGGAAGTCATTGAGCAGAATTGGGAAGAGATGCATGCAGTCAGCTTTCACAAGCCCAGTGGAAACGCTCCAGCTCCTCCACCACATGTTCTGCCTCCTGTGTGTCCCTTCTTTGACAGCAACATTTGGTTACCAAGTGGGATTTGTTCGTAGCTAAGTTTGGTTAACATTACTAATTGTTGGGAATCTCTACAATCAGCTTACAGAATCAGTATAAAGGTGCAGAAGAGAGAGCCAAGGAGAAATTGCAGTTCTTATTTCCTGATTTGTGGGACTAGAGTAAGAGTGGTCACAACATGATCTTTGAGATCTTGCTATCAATAGCGGCCCCAATCTAGGTATCCTTCCCCAACTGATTTTAGCTCAACAACCTTTATTGCGGTAGGGACTGGGAGGAAGAAGAAGAAGAAGCAGATATGGTCTTTGCTCTTTAGAAGTTTACAGTTTAATCCCCACTTTGCTGAAGACTAACTGAAGCTCAGGAAAATCAACTGCCACGGGTGATGTCATTTGACCAGTCAAGGCCAGGTGTGCAAGTGAACAGCCAATAGCAGCCCCCACAGCTCCCGTCTCACTGATCACGTACCAAAATCCCCAGTCCTTTTTACAATGTAAGAGACATTGAATCAGCTGGTTCTGTTGTTTACAATGTATTATTTCTTAAAGACACATTTTTTGATGTAAATCAAATAGGACTTAAATATGATAGAATTATGAAGGATATCCCCTCCCTGCATTGATTATTATTTTAAATTATATTTTAGGTAAAAGCAAGATAAAAGAACTCAGAAATGTATTCTTTCTCATAATTAGATAAAGCGAGAAAGGTGAAAATAACTCTCAGAAGCATGAAACATTAAGTAACAGTTCATTCAACAAGTGATAACTGCTTATTTGGTTCCTTTAAAGTCAAGTGTAGACCTGTAAGTATAATTAAGGAGACAGTGCTGCATAGTGGAAAATTTGTAAGCTTTAAAGTTTGAATCTTGACTCTATTAATTTACTGGCTAAATGATCTTGGACAGAGTTATTTAATTATTTTTAGCCTCAGTTTCCCTATCTACAAAACAGAGGCAATAATGCCTCTTTTTGATAGTTAATCCAAGGATTAATGTAAAGAAGGTATCTAATGCCTACCATATAGCTACAGAATAACTAGTAGTGATTATTATCATCAATATCATTGCAACTAGACTCACTTTTTATCAGTGTATTGAGTATTAATTTACTAGAATAGACCAAAATTAGAGTATATTTAAGGGCTGCTATATGTATTATCAAAATAGCTATGTTTAGAATTGATGACATATGTAGCGTATTGGTTACATATAGCATGCATTCTACTTTGTATTAGCACATACAAGGCAGTGAATAAATATTTGTTGCATAAATAAGTAAATCCATTTATTTAGTAACTTGGACCACTTTTGCTTTCATACCGAAGACCCAATTTCAAAAATCTTTCTAATAAAATAGTTTGCAAATACCTAAGAGTTATTATAAATCTTATTTTTCTGTTTCTTTTTATTTCTGCCACAAACCTATTTATTTTCTACTACCCAGGAAATGCCAATCTTAGTAACCATGCTGAGCTCTATATGTTTCTCTGATTACACTATTGCGGTTTTATGAAGATGACCATTTAATTTCTGAAAAAAAATGCTGCTCAATTAAAAACATTTTCTGGATATAACAGATCCAAAATTAATATTACTTGAAAAAGCCACAAGTGTTTCAGCCAAACTTAGTGCACAGATATTCATAGCAAATTTCAGAAGTGATAGAGGTATACATATTAAGATTGAAAAGCAATCATGGGGTTTATGGCAGAACTGATCACCAAGATGAGGGGAACATTGAATATTAGTGTACCAGCATTAATGCTCAAAGCACTAATAATTTTCTTGGAAAAATGTTTTTTTCTTGGTTTTATCAGACCAAGCTCAAAATAGTAGCTTCTTTTCCACTATAAGCAAAACTATAGCTAGGAACAACTTTTTACATCTAGGAAGTTTTGCGAAGGACTGTTTTTTTTTTTTTTTTTTTTTTGGCCTATGATCTATCCAGAAGATATTCAATGCTTTTTCATTCCTCTTAGGAATCTACAACCCCAGAGTGTCACTGATTTTTCTCTTTTTTTTCATTAGAGTAAAAGTTGCCGATGGAAAGCTCTAGTGCAGAAATCCTCTGTTTATGGAAGAACTAAGTTCTGCCTGCCCACGAGGGGTTTGGGTTTCGACACACACAGAGCCTCATCTGTGCATTTCCACATCTTTCCGGGGAGTTGGGGAAAACAATGTGTAATATTGATTTTGCAAAGATGACCTGCGAGATTATTTTTTAAAAGAAGGTGGTAGAGATCTAAGTCAAAATTTCTCAGTGAAAAGTCAATTGTAGGTGATAAATTCTATCACAGGAAAGTATTTCCTTTCATGATCTAAAGAGAAAAGACACTTGTTCAACTACATCTAAATTTAGCCCATCTTTTACATCCACTAAATCTTTTTCTCCCCCTTTATAATTGTCCTTTTGCCTGAGGAATTGATATCTGGAAGGTCTATGTCTGAATTACTGTAAATGTAAGTATTTTTCACATGTGAGTATTTAAAGGAAACCAAAGTAAATGATTTTTGTGTTAATTAATTAACTTATATTAATAATACAAAAGTAGGCCTGTCCCCACTTACAACTTTGCTAAATCTAAATCTCTTTGGAAAAGACATTGTAAAAATAAAATTTTAAGAATCTATACAGTAATTCTTAAGGAAATTATTGCTTATGCAATTGCCAGAAATGAGAGTGGCTTCACCTGCTCTGTCGTGATGAGAGCTCTGATTAGTTGGCAGAGAAGTATGGAGCATTAAGGAGCACTCACATGCCAGGCCAAGGTCCTTAGTATGGCTAGACACATCCTTTCTAATTCAAAGTGGTAGGTTTTATCATTATTTGAAACTATCTGATAACCAGAAGTTTATATATTTTTTCTTGAATTGTTTTTCCACCAATGTTGCATTGTAACTTGCATTGCTATGTAGTTTAGCCAGATCTGTTGTACAAGCACAGAAAGAGTGGGAAGAAAAATGTGCTTGGTTAAGTGACTGCCCTATTTCTCAATACACATTGTGCTTTGCAGATGTTCGCTTGTATCCCATATGTTGCTTTGTAAGATATTAGAAAACTACCCTGATGGAACTGATAAAGCTGAGTTAAAACTTGTGACCAGCAGCTGGATGAGGGGAGTGTGAATCCCCCAAATCCTATGGATATAGTGTGCTTTCCTTGATGTTCCTGCCAAAGTGTGGCTTGGAAAGCTACGAAGATCTGCAAGAGGTGTTCCAGCACAGAGTTGCTACAATTCATAATTTCATAAAACCTTGCTTGAAAACGATTGCAAATAACTCATCATTTAAAATCAACAAATCCCACAGCTAAGTGTTTCATTAACTCACAGAAAACTGAGAAGGGAAATTCAACAACTATCCCAGTATATGACTTATCATGGAGACCTTCAAGTAGAATACCTTGGGTTTGGATTTCATTTTAGTATTACAACATAGATTTGTTTATCTAGGTGAAGATTCATATTTTATAGGAACTGCTGGGAATTTTTGCAATTACATCCTCAAAAGACATGAATAAGCACAAACAACAGAGTTGTGAAGCAATAAAGTTGGTTATAGATGAAAACAGTCGTAAGACACAAATCGTACCCTTGACCTAAAATGCCCTTTTCCTTCCTTACCTACCGAGAATAGTGCTCCTCTTTCAATCATCATATTCTTTCTTCAAACCCTGCTCAGGGTTTCTCCTCTATTGAGAAAGGGTATCTTTTATATATGACTTACTTTATATACATAAGTTCATTTATTCCCCCAAACAATGCAATAAGTAAATAATATTACCCTATTTTATAGAAAACTGTGGCTCAGAGAGGTTAAAAAACTTCCAAGTTGATCCAGGAAGAATTTCAGAAAGCATCAAGAGATTTTATTTCTGCATAATATTAAGGACTAAATTATATAAAAGTTCTCTTCCTATGAAACACTTTAAAAGGCTGGATAACATGTAGCAAATGTCCTTTATCTTAGTATCAGAGTTAGCAAGAAAAATATTATAAAAGAAATTGACGAGGGTGAAAATCAAAGCAGGGAGGGAGAAGAGTGCAGGAAGAAAGCTGCCTGGTCTTGGCATCAGAAAGGTCTTGGTTATAATGGCCACATAGGCCAACAGTGCCTGCCCTGTGCTTCTACAGGCAAAGAGATGGAATTAAGACTAGGGCATATAGGCAGGCCCCTTAAATGGCTACACCCTTATAAGATTAGAAAATAATTATCCCACTAGCACTGGAAGTCATTAAGAAAATTTTTCTGTCTCAACTGATGGGGGTGGGGATTTTGAGGTTTTTCTGGGACCTATTAAGATAAGAAAGTAACATGAAAGTGATCCTGGGGTGGGGGGAAACCTTGTTTATTTCAACAAACAAATTGTAAGGAGGATAGGGATACAGTGAGAGAGAACAGAAGGGGAAAGGGCGAATCTTTGAGTAAAGGAGACCCAAGAAATACATGAACTAGTTGCAGTGTACCTATCTTCTCCGGATCCTGATTTTGACAAACCATGACGATTTATGAGTTAATCATGAATATTTGAGCACTGGCTTGATTCTAGTAAGAAATTCACTTGTTAAGTGTGATATTGGTATTTCGATTATTTTTAGTCTTCATTTTTTGACTTACGTAGCAAAATATTTATGCATGAAATGATATAAGGTCTGGGATTTACTTCAAAACAACCTAGTAGTATGTGGTGTGTGGGTATGGAGGAAGTATAGGAGCATACAAATGAAACAAGAATGAGAAGAAGTTGATAATTATTGAAGCTAGGAGAAGAGAAGGTAGAGGTACTTTATACAATGTGGGTATGCTTGACATTTTTCATAATAAGTAGGCTAAGGAAAAAAAAGTGGCTCTAGGCCTATGATACCATTGGAACATATGGCAAGGCAAAACCATCTGGAAAGGTTACACCCTCAAGTAGGCCATACAAAATTATCACACAGAGAGGGAAGATGAACTCAACAAAACAAAATTGTCAAATGCATGAAGAATTAATTTATTAGTGAAGGCCATGACTTGCATGCATGTATGTGTAAACACACACACACACACACACACACACACACACTGTAAGAATTAGAGCCAGAGAATTACAAATAATGAAGCTAACAGGCAGAGCCCATAAAAAAGTACATTCAAGATAATTAAAGACATGCAGGAAGGAATTAAAAACATGAATAAAGAACAGGGCACTTTAAAAAACACCAGGAATATATGAAAAAAGTCAATCACATCAAGAAGTTCTAGAAATAAAAAGTAGAATTGCTGGAATTAAAAACTCAGCTGACAGGTAAAAGGCAGATCAAACCCAACTGAAGAGGGGAAGAGTGAAATAAAAGATCTGAGAAAACAACCCAAAATACAGCACAGAGAGAAAAAGAGAGATGAAACATAATAGAGAGTTTAATAAATAGGGAAGATAGAATAAGAGGGTTTTAAATGTACATGATAGCAGTTCTAGGACTAAAAGGACTAAAGAAAAGGGAGAAAATATTTGACAAAAAAAATAAACTGAAATCTTTTTGTAATTGATGAAAAACACAAAAATCTTATTAATAGATTCAGGAAACATAACCAGTCCCTAGTAGGATAAACAAAATAAGACTCCATATTTGGACATCTCGTAGCTAAACTGTAGAACACCGAAAACAAAGAGAAAATCTGAAAGCAATCAAGAGAAGAGGCATGTTACCTATAAAGGAACAACAATTAGACATTTAGCAGACTTTTTAGCAAAAACTGAAGTCCAAAAATAATGGAATAATATTTTCAAAAAACTGAGAAAAAACAGCTGTCAACCCAGGACTAGAGGAATGTTTTATAATCATTAACTTGTATGTAGCTATTAGGAAGACTAAAAATATTAAGTGAAAATGGGCAGAATCATAAGGAAAAATAAACAAATCCATATAATTTTGGGGAATTTAGTACACATTTCTCAATAACCTTTAGATTAAGTAGAAAAAAAGTCAATAACGATGTGGAAGATTAAACAACATGATTAACAAGCTTAATTTTAAAATATAGAATCCTAAAGCCAAAAATGAGAGAATTCACATTTTTCTAAGCATACGTGGAATGTTTATAAAAATTAGCTACAAAGAATTGATATTGAACTGGGCACAAAGCAATTAAGTTGAAATCAATAATCAAAAGATCCCCCCTCAAAAAAAGACACAAATAAATAGAGAAATCTTCTTTGCTCATGGATGAAAATACAAAAAGTATTTTGCTTAGAAGTTGAAAAGCCAATTCTAAAGTATATATGGGAGAGAAAATGGCTAGGACTCACCAAGACAATTTTGAAGAAGAATACGATGGAGGAGGAGCAGGTTGGGGATGGGTTGCTGTCCTATCTTCTTTATACCGAGATGCATTATAGGGTTATTTTGATTTGGACAAAGTGGCATTGGTACAGTGACAGCCAAATAAAACAATGGAACTGAAGAAAGTCACAAATCAAATGTAATATGGAAACTTGATAGATGATAAATGGGTATAAGAGATTAGTGTGGACAGGACTGATTATTTATTAAATGGTGCTAAAACAATTAGCAATCTAAATGAAAAAAAAATAAATTATAGACCCTACTTCACATCACATGCAAAAAGTTAGATCACTTAAAGATATAAATACAAAAAGCAAACTTTCAACATTTTTAGAAAACAGTATAGAAAAATATCTTTATGATCTTGGAGTAGGGAGATGTTTCTTTAAACTATATCAAAGCACATACCATAAAAAGGATTGATAAATATAAATACATTAAAATTAAATATTTTTCATTACATAAGCACCATAAACAAAAGACATGATACCAACCAGAAAAAGAGATTTGCAGTACCTAAACCCACAAAGATTAAGTAGCAAAAGTAATGAATCCTATTAATATAAATGAATAAGAAGCAAACAACCCAAAGAAAATATTAATATTTTTGAATAAATAAATGATAGAAAACAAAATAAAATGGCCAATCAACATAAAATATATTAAACTCCAGTAGTAATCAAAAAATGCAAATTAAAGTAAGATACCATTGCATACAAATAAGATTGGTAAAAAAAAAAAAAACCCTGATTTACCATAGGTGGGAATGTAAATTAGTCCACTTTGGTTTGACATATCTAATAAATTGAAGATGCCTGTATCTCATGACCTAACAATTCAACTTCTAGGAATGTGCCTTAATGAAACTTTGAATATGTGCATAGGGAGCCATGGACTCAAGAATGAGCAAGAATGTAATATTGTAATTGCAAAAAAAAAAAAAATCAATTTGAAAACTACCTAAATTTTCATTAACAGGAGAATGTACAAATTACCTGTCATATATTCCTACAAGGAAATGTAGTCTAGCAAACATGAGTGAATGGATTCATGTACTATTATGAATAAATCTCAAAAACAATACTGAGCAAAAATGATATCATGGCCCTCTTTATATTACATTTAAAACGTAAAAGACTTATTAGTTATGGATATATATACACATATATATGCTGTATATATATATATACACTTTGTAAGTAGAAAATACGCATAGGCATGATAAATACCAAAACTCAGAATAATAGATACCTCTAGGGAGGAAGGGAGCAGTGGAAGAATCTGATTAAAAAATAAAACACAGGGGACTTCAAAGCCTTGTAATGTTTTCTTTCAAAAAGAAAAACAAAGCAATTCTAACAAAATATTAAAATTTGAAAAAGCTAGGGATGACTAAGTGGTTGTTTTATTACTTTCTATATGTTATTATAGAATTGGACATTTTTATAATTCAAAAAAATCATAGAATTGCACAGAATTGCCCATACTTGTTCAAACTCACACAAAAATGAGAATTAATAATCATTACCAAACTTTTTTTTGCAAATGGTTATAAGTTAGTAGAGCCGGGATTCTACCCACACTTACAGCAAAGCTAGGACTCCTCCTACAATTTCAGGCCCCCTTTCCTTTCCTTTCCAATCCTCCCCTGCAGGGTTAATCATGCCCTCCTCTGTACTACCACTGTTAGCACTTGATTATTTCAACTATATTGTTGTTGGTTGTTCACGTGTCTCCTCTCCCAGACTAAGCTCCTTGGGGAACCATCCCTGGCGTTTGGAAATACAGAGCAAGAGTGGCTAAGATTCTTGTTTGCCTAGAAAGTTCTCTCTCTCTTTTACAGGCTTCCATGCTGTGGCTTATCAGCCACCTACCTCACTCTTGTGATGACTTACCAAAAACTAATCACCAACGAGTTCTGTAAACACTTATTTTTGCAGAATAATCCATTTCCAAACAATGTGCAAGATCCAAAGATTGTGTTCCAACACTTCTTATGAATTAACAGGAGGGGTAGAATTGTTACATGTGGTATTTGTTGGAAAAAATAAACAACCTATAGTTTATTTATTTCATTTTGGGATTTTTCAAGCCCTCAAAAGAGAGAAAGGAAAGCTGTTCCTGTGGATTTAGCCTTCCCTGGGGCGGTGTAGTCATAGGTTCGCTGTCACTACCCAGGCATAATTTAAGTAGGTTCTCAAACTACGTCCCACTCTAGAAGTGACTGCAGAGATAATTCTACCATCAAACGCCTGGGTTCCTTATGTGAAACAGTACAACAAACAGAAATACATTAAAGAGTCTGGTATATAGAAATTGTACAGTAAATCAATATAAATTCAATTATATAACACTGCAACAGGAGTATAAGTGAGAGACCATCTTGTTTAACCTTTAAGAAAATATTATCGAGTGGTTTTTCTAATTGAGAGCACTTTCAAAAATAAACAGGGTCGAAGGGAACATAAAGTCATATATAGGAATATTACTTCTCATTTCAAAAGTGTTTTGTCCTTTTCAGTGTGAGGAGGTCAGTGTCCCCAAGCAGCCTGCAGCCTCTCCCGCCTTTCTCTCCGTGCCTCCCGTGGCAACAGGGGTTAGCCAGACACTGAGCTTTTTGTGATGTGTGTGAGGACGGGGAGAAGGGGAGCGAGGCTTCAGGGAGGTCTCGAGGTGGAAAAATTTGTGACGCACTAGATTCGGTGACTGAATGAGAAGAATTATTTACCAAGGGTTCTCTAACACAATAGTCACGGTCACCCTACATTCGCTTTTAAAATTCTAGTTGGTCTCCAAGCCCTGAATGCACACCGAAACCCTTTCAAAGCCACCTCAAACTACTTGTTCATGAAAAGATTATGAGACGGAGCCAACCTGTGTGGGTTTGGTCCTTCTGTTTCAGAGTCAGATTAGCAGAAAGCTTGAGGGAAGCACAGAGACGTATTGGGCATGGAACTCGTAAACTGAAATATCCCAATTCTGTACTTCATCTGTATGCAGCCATGAAGAAATTCCTTTTTATTTATTGTAATTTGTTCACCACCGTAGGCAGTCTGAGTTTGCCCACTGTCTTGGGTGCCCTACTCTCTCCCTGAGGTAGGCACAGTCCTCCTGCAAATTCCTTTCTGAGAGAAGAGCACCTCTGCCCTCAAACAGAAATGATGAGGACTGAAATGCTGTTGCCCTTATCCCAGAAAATGCCTCCTTCATGGCTTTCCTGGTGCAGCCCAACACGAAGATGAGGCTGAGTCTGTGCTTAATGGCCTAGTGTGCGCGCCACGCTTGATACTTTAGAAGGAAACCTGGTAAGTGTTATTTCCCCCCCTAGTAATAAAGCTAAGACTCTCTCCCTAGTCAGAGTGTAGTTAACACTTAGCAGTCCCCCTCCCCTCTTTTCTGGTCTCCTGTCATTATCTTCCATAGAACAGAGAGGCCTTGATAATAACTTATCTTAAAGGGGTTTTTAATGGTTCATTACAAAGAATGCCGAATCAAACACTTTAAAAATGACCACTGAGCAGGATGCCACTTAAAAGAGCATCCTCAGACTCCCTCACCACCTCTCCCAGCGCCACGGCCCTCCCAGCCAGGGGAGAGTTGCTCGTTTCTGCACCGACAGAAGCAGACCCAACAGAACTTCTTCGGCCGAGTCTGAGAATGCTCGTTTGTGAACAAACTGTTTGCTTTCCCATGTCCAGTCACTTACTGGCCTTTTGCCAGCCCTGCGCCAACACACTCACATTCATGACATTCATGGTTAGGAAAGGGCTGTGGCTCTAGTAGTGTTGGGTCAGAGAGCATCAACCTGAAATGTGCTCAGAAATCAAACGAGATAATACAGGACCCCTCTGGAATGTTAATAGTGGCCATGCCTTTTGTGGGTTACTCATTTGGGACTGAGATAGGGCCAATTGTTATGAAAGGCAGCGTGATTGACAGTTTTCATCCATCTTCCCTTGTCTTTCCCTCTCTGGTGACTTGGGTTTGTGCACTACTGTACTTGGTAAAGGAAATGCAGAGCCCAGCTTGGGATTTCTAAGCTGGACAAACAAAATCCTACGAGAAGCTCTTGAACACGTGGGGTCCAAGTGGGGATCTAGCAAAGAGGCATAGGCTCCTCCTAGGGGCTTTTAGATAATATTAATAAAGCCCATGGTGGGGTTGCCCCCAGGGTTTTATTTTGATACCTTCCACACAACAAGGATCGTTCATCTAATTTTCAGTATCATCATCAAAAAGGAAAACGATGGCTGCACATTCTAAAAAGAGCTGAGAGGTGGCTTCCCTTGAGGTCTAGAAAGACTAAGTGTGGGATCACTGCCCTCCACGGGACAGCGGGCTCAGCCAATGGCTGAAAATGCAAGCATCCCCAACGGTACGCCTCAGCCAACCACCTTTGCCGCAGAACTCAAGGTGTCATTTAGCTACATCTTGACATCAGGTTACTCACCAGAGCACTAAGGAAGGCAGGAAATTTATGACATGGTGGCTGCTAAGGCTTAAAGAGCTAATGCCACAAATGAAATGCCTAAGCTACCCTTAGAATCGTATTCACTAGTTGAAGCTACTTGATTTTATTTTTACAGAAATTGGACAAAAGAAGCAATCTGCAAACACAATGAAAACATCTTCCATATGTTTCACTACTGGCAGGAGCATGGAGCCACACCACGCGGTTGTCCCGCCAGGTGTCAGTTTGCTGGCTCAGAAATTTCATCGGAAACATTCAGACTTCTAGCCGTTCCAAGAAAGCCATAGGGCTTTCATTAATAAGCTGCAGAATGAGCTTAAGAATCACGGAGGTGGTTGTACAAATGTATAACCCTCACTGAAAGTACGATGGATTGAATTGTGTCCTCCAAAATTTATATGTTGAAGTGCTAACGCCCTAGGTGACTGTATTTGGACATAGAGCTTTTAGGAGGTAATTAAGATTAAATGAGGTCTTAAGGGTGGGGTCCTAATCTGGTAAGATTGGTGGCTTTGTAAGAAGAGGAGAGAGAGAGAAAGAGAGAGATCTTTCCCTCTCTTCACTTGCATGAACCAAGAAAAGACCATGTGAGCACACAGCAAGCAGGTAGCCTTCTGCAAGCCTGGAAGAGAACTCCTGCCAGACTAAGATCATACTGACACCCTGATCTTGAACTTCCAGCCTCCAGAACCATGAGAAAATGAATGTCTGTTGTTTAAGCCATCCAGTCTATTGTATTGTTTTTTGTTATGGCAGCCTGAGCCTACTAAGACAGAAAGAAAAATGTATTTTAGTTAATGCCATATGTGTAGGTATACACACATGAATTTTAAAATTAACCGGGTGATCGAGTGAGCTGCCTCACTCAGGCATCTGACAATTACTCCTGCCAAGTTTTATCTCAATACACAGATATCTGAGGCTGCATCCAAACCATCTGAAAGAGGGTGTGCCTCTGAAATAGGTTTTTATATGGTTTATGCTATAAAGCTTGTTCCTAGCATCTATTTTTTTTTTAAAAAGTTCACTGTCAGCTTATGAACTCATTGTAATAAACCTAAACTTGAACTTTCACAGCAAGTAATAACTAGAAGGTTAAAATATGACATCATGAGGTCCCATCCAGCTCTAGATCTTGATGGTTTTTTTTTTTTTTTTGACCAGTACTTCTCTAGTTTGCCAGGATCTAGGTCCTAAAAATGAATTGTATTTTGCAATGAAATGATACCTACTTAAGGATTAATGACCAGATTCCATTTCTGTCCTACAGTAAAAAGAAACATGCATACTGAACTATTCAACATACCCTTGTGTGTATCTTTTTAATGTTTATGCTAAGCTCTTGAGACACAAAACAAGCAAATGGATCCAGTTAAAAAACACCCTTAATACAAATGTCACAGACCAGGCTAAAGGCAAAAAAAGGCCTAGAAAACATTCATTTCCTCAGACCAAATTGAAAGTGGACATCATATTGACAACCTATTCAATTGTTAGATCAAATATTAAGGAATCCTATGCCACTGATCTCTTCATACAAGGTAGGATTGGTATTAGTAATATTGACATCCAGGATTCAGCCACGTCAATCTTAAAATGCCCTAATATTTTCTAATTACGAGAATGCAAAATAAGTCAAATGACCTCTTCTTCCTTTTTTTAGTCCTACCATTTTACAACATAAAATGGAATGGAATAAAATGGATATTTTATCTAGGTAATGCTAAGTTAATGTGTTCTGAATACTTCTGGAACCCAGAAGCCAAAATGGAGTAATAATACATTCTTTATTATTACTTCACAGTTCTCTTAAACGTTATAAACTTAAGTTTGTCTGTATCTAAATAGACAACTACAGTCAGTCCTCTGTATCTGTGGGTTCCACATCCATGGATTCAATCAACCAGGGATTGAAAATAGTTGGAGAAAAAAAGAATAGTTGTGTTTGTACTGAACATGTGCAGACTTTTTTTCTTGTCCTCATTCCCTAAACAATACAGTCTAACAACTATTTACATAGTATATACATTGTATTAGGTATTATAAGTAATCTAGAGGTGATTTAAAATATATGGGAGGACGTATTAGACTATATGCAAATATTATGCCATTTTATATCAGGGACTTGAGCCTCTGTGAATTTTGGTATCTGTAGGGGGTCTTGGAACCAATCTCCCACAGATACCAAGGGACTACTATATATAGTTTAAAAACAGGCATTTGCAAATTCAAACAGAAGCTCTGATAATGGCAAGTATGGAATAAGCAGACTTCAATTCAACACTAACTGAGTATCCATTATGTGTCAGGGGACACAAAGTAGTCCCTCGAATATATAGTATACTTAAAGTAAAGGAATAAATTATTTTATTTTTCATTTGATTATCCCAAAATTCTATGCACTAGTATTTTTATCATAAAAAATTAAAACCAAAATGATGATTGACATTTCAAGAGTTTCCAGAGATTAACCTTCTGAGTTGAATATATCCAGAATACAGGATTGACCTGCCACTTATTTTTTTAAAAAGAAAGATTTAGGGACAACTTCCTCATTATAAAAGTACTCCCTTGACCCTGGCATATCTGGCTTCGAATGCGGCTGTAAGCAGAGGTGAAAACACATTTCTCCTGATGATTCTAAGCATCTAATGATTTCGTTCAATTTTAACCTCCCTTATTTGTTATTCTGTTCCTGAAATTCTTCAGGAACCATTTCACCAAATTCTTGAATATTCCATTTTATTTTCCTGTACTTATTAAAATTAATTTATTTTGCCACACTAATTCAATTATATTCCAGTTTTGTACTTACTATGAGAACTTCATGTGCCTATGAGATAATTTTCCTGTCATTATTTGTTATACATATTCAATGGAGATTGAGTTGGGCCATGTAATTATCACTCCTCAGTTCCTAACAATCCTGTGACATTTGCAATAACAAAAATTATTTCCCAGTGGTACCAGAGATGCTACATTAGGTTTTGGAAGTGTATTAAAGTCCCAATAGGAAGAATAATGTATTACTATGCAGTGTATTCCTAAAAATATAATTCCAGATTAGAATTTTCAAATGTCAATACTCCTTTTTAGAAAACTGACACCACTTTTAGCTTCTTGACTTGTTGAAGGGTCTATCCAAAACCCCAATGCTAAACCTATCTCTCTTTTGTTTTTTTCTTTTCATAACAATGATCAAACCATTTAGCTAAATCATTATGTCTTGCTTTCTCTACTTATGAATTATGGATAATAACTATATCTGTTCCTTACTTGCTATCTGTCATATGTCTACTTGTGAATTTCACAGTAGATTCTGTTTTAAAATAAATAACCACCCAATTTTCCCTTCCATTAAGTCAAGACTTAAAATAGATTTTAAAAATCTGAATACACTTGCAATTTGAATTCCTTAGAGAAAGTTAACATATGAAAACTGTTATCAAAATTCTTGACAGGACTTTTAATCATTACGGATTTATATGATGAGTTTTATGAATGACATAAAATAACAGAAATGTTCTTCCCTTTAAGCCCTTGCCTTAAACTTTCTAACGTGATTAATGCGGTATGTAACTCAGGGTATTTTTTTTTCCAGGTGGGTGAGGTACAGAAGAAATGGAGGGAGGATGGGGAAAGCTAAAAAGCACAATAAGGCAAAGAAATTCTCACTTTCCATGGAAATATTCCCTACAAGGACCAAGAGACTAACAAATACTAAACATCCTCACTGGAGAGGAGAAGCAAGAGTGTGCTCTTAAATTGACTTCAGAGTAGAGATGCCAAAGCAAATAAATCACTGCAAATGAAATACTCTGCAAGGTAAATGGGCTTTAAAAATATTTGTGTAGGTTAAATTTTCTGATCGGAAGTATTCATTAGTGTCGGATATGATAAGGGCACTTGTCCATCAGGATCTGGAGATCTCCTCCAGGTATATTAGTCAGTGTTTTAGACCAATGCCTGGCGTGGCAGATTCCCTCCACAAATGTTACTGAATGAAGAAGAATAAGCTAAAGTTCAAACAGGTAATGCTAAGCCAAAACTGTATTCATTTGAGTAGGAAGCAAAGTCTCCAAAGTTCTTAGATTTTTTTCAATCCATACACATTTTTCATCAATATGAATTCCACAATGATGAGCAAATGTGAATACCTATCTGACTTAGCTACTCAAGCCATTAATAGAACAAAATGCAGAACAAACTTCTCTTTCCTAGGATCCTGTGCCCTTAGCCAAGTGCATCCTCAACGATGTTATGTCACTTTGTTTTGTCATTGTGGTGTGACTTACAACCCTCAAACCATCTATAAAGAATTTTAAGAGATGAACAGCACTTTTACAGGTTTCATAGTCTCCATAGTTGCTCCATTCAATTTTTTTTTCCCTTTACAGCACTCTTTTGTAGCTATAGTAAAAGGACTTCAGTCATCTCTCTGATTGGGGGTGAGTGGAGTCACATTTATGGATAGATGGAACCTATTTGTGGCCTGGTACAATGTAATCCCAGCATTTTTAGAGACTGAGGCAGGAAGATTGCCTGAGGCCAGGAGTTTGAGATCAGCCTGGGCAATGTATTGAGACGCCATCTCTACAAAAGAAAAAAATTAGCTGGGTGTGGTGACAAGCGCCTGTACTCCTGGCAACTTGGAACCCAAGCCAGGAGTATCGCTTGAGCCCAGGAGTTCGAGGCTAAAGCAAGCTATGATTGTGTCACTGCACTCCAGGCTGGGTGACAGAGTAAGACCCTGTTTCTAAAAAAAAAAAATACAAAAGAAAAGAAAAAAAGGAAATAACCTATTTGTTTTCCTAAACTCCCACTGGACATAAATCTCTGATCATAGATCACCAAAGGCCTCTTCATTCTGTAACCAGAAGTTCACTGAATATTCATTAAGTCACTCAGGCACTGGCCAAGGAGAAGTCACCTAAGTGGATTTATCCATATACCCAGGTTCTACTATGAGAATGGCAATCCCCAAATCCCAAATTAAGGGGATAGTAGCCCTTGTAAAATGAAGCAACTCCCATATGATAAGAGGCAACCAGAATAAAAGGAAATAGAAAAGCGAAGCATGTAAAGTTGTAGGTGGGCCAGGTGCATCGATCATCTGGGACTCAGCCTACACCCTGGAAGCTGGCGTGGCTCTGCCTAGCCCCATGGATTGGCCTGGACTGCTTTGGTCGGGTGGGTCTTTGGAATGGGGCAAACTTTTCAGTATTCCTGGTATATATTCCAGGATACACCAGACCAGAATCACTCTGTATCCCAAAGAGAAAATAGCCCTAAGGAGGCCACTGGCCTCCAAGTTCATTTTTATAAACTTCCGGAGAGATTCAGAAAGTACTGGACTAATCTAGTATCACTGAGATTGCTAAATAGTCATTTGGCTGAGAACAGAGAAAGGTGAAATGGCCAAATTGCTATCTCTTTCAGGGCTCAAACTGGTCTGGGAAAGGTATCGAGTCAAAAATGACTGTTCTGCAAGAATAGAGATGAAATAGAAGCATTTAGCCTCTGAGGAGTGCCACTACCAGTGACCGCGTCCCTAGCAGCTAACACACAGAGTTAACTCACTGAATCTCAACCACTCACCGGCACTAAGTGTTTCACATACATTCGTTTATTTAATCCTCAGGGCAACCCTAAGAGGTAGGAATTATTATTACCGTTCTGATTTCATCAGTAAAGACATGGAAACCTAGAGAGGTAAGTAATGTGTCTAGAGTTATTCAGCAACTAACGGCGAGCTGGGGCTCAGCACCAGGTGCCGTGTTTACACATCTGCACCTCGCCATCTGCCTCCATATCTTTTCCCTTCCCTGGAAGCTTGGAAGAGTGCCCTGTGACCAACCACAGACAGCCTGGTGAGGACAAGCATGGTGTCTGTGTGTGACAGTGACACGTTGCCCACAGCTCTGGCCCTGCAGGGGTGAGGGTTGTTCCAGGCCCAGCTTCTCAGAGACCCTCCTCACTAGTCTCAGGACATCCCTACCAGCTGCTCTGCTCTGCATAGATTCTCTGTTGAACGAAAATTTAAGACTGCAGATGTTATCAAGGCTACCTACTGAGAGCAAACTTCAAATGAATCCTAGATTATAAAAAAGAAAACCAGAAACAACAGAGACCTGGCTGTATAGAAGGCCCTTTGTGCCACACCCAGGAAGCTTCCAGGGCAATTAGGAATATCATATCCCAAAGGAGCTTTATTTAGTTCATGAAATTTCAGAGTTGTATGTTCATGCCTTAAACATTAAAACAAGTTTTTTTCCCCATCCAGTTTGTTTCTTTGGTGCTGGACTTTTTGAAGTTGCAATAAAGAAAGGACAGGAAACACATTTGCAAATGATACTCAGAAATGCTGAATGAAAGAGCTTCATTCCTTTTTTCTTTTAATTCACCTAGACTTAAAGTACAGACATTTTTTCCCCTGAGTATGTTGACAATCATCGAGGTAACTAAAATACCTAGTATATCTTAGTGAAAAGCTATTTTTAAAGTCACTTGATTTCGAAAGCTCCAATCATGATAATTTCATGGGAATTCTTAGCACAAAAATTAAAAGTTTTAAATTACTCTGCAAACATTTGTAAATTCAAATAATCTTAATTAGAAAATACCTGCATTGATGCATATGTATCAGGTGTCTTGAATGTCTGTCCCTGATGCAAAATTATTTTGAGGGTTGTTTTATGAGTTATAGTTCCTGTGGCCAGTAATAGCAGAAATGATGCAGTATGAGACTAGGAATCAAAAGTGTCATTTCTAGTCTCTCCCAACTCTGCCACATTTCATCTCTGGGCTTGAGAATGTCATTTAACTTCTCTTAGCCTGTTTCCTCATGTCCAAAGAGGAATAACAATTCCCAACTCAAAACATTGTTCCATGGGTCAAATGAAATAAATTGTGAGAGAGTTTAATAAGCATCAAGGCACTCTAATATAGCATAATATTAAAATTACAAACCAACTGTGGTGGCAGTGTGGCTCAATGAGGAAACTGCAGAAAGAGTCTGGTGCAAAAATGAATCAACCTTGCTGAATGCTTTGCCAGCCCATGACCCTGGGTGTGTCTGTCTGGCTTGAGTTCTCTCATTTGAGACATGAGAATGGTAATAACTATCCCATAAGGATGATGTGGGGATTAGAAACAGCGTACATATAAAGCCTCTAGCAGGGCAGGCACACAGTAGGTGTTCAATAACTGGCACCCGTTTTACATTAAGGAATTCATTTAATCAAGCCAAGTATGCTACGTGTTTCAACACCCACCAACAGCTGAGCAGTGCTCTCTTAGAACAGTACATCCAAATAGCGGGACTCCCAAATATACTTCTGCCACGGCCAGCGCCCTTGGTTTCTCCCACTTTAGGCTCCAGTGGCTTAAGGCTGTGCTTGCTGTATTTGCATTTCCTGGCTTATCCCATTACGTAGTAAAACTTAACTAATGGAACTTCAACTTAGAGAATAAAATTAATACTACCCAATGTGGCAACTGCAAGTACAGGTTTTTTTTCCCTCACCTGCTTTTACTAGAAACGAACTTACTTCACTTTTTGCTACTTATTTAGTGCCAGGAGTGGGGTCCCGGGGACAAGATAAGGAAAGGCCCAAGGGAATCTTCTGATTTCCAGTCTGTTCAATCTGCCCCCAATAAGCAGCCTTTGAGATCGCCTCCCGGGCTGCAGAGCGCTAGAGTCAGGCCCGCGGAGGCGTTCGGAGCAACAAGCAGGAGCGGGCGCGCGTCCCACCGCGTCCAGCCAAAGCCAAGTGCGCCGGGCATCGGTCACCGAGCGGAGCGCGAGTTAGAGGAGTGGACCTGGGGAAGGGCACATGCAGTTGGGTTAGTCTTAACTCGACCATGCGGCTTTGCATTCCTGGTTGGCAAACGCGCTCAGGCAAAACAGACTTGATGCTTACAATGATCCCAGCCCAAAATGGAGTGTCTCTGACTAGCAGGGAGGAGCTGATGCTCGCCATGAGGAAGCCCACCACGGTCACGGCGATGCCCAGGGCCAGCTGCAGCAGGGCGAGCAGCAGCGGGAACCGGCAGCCGCAGCACGTCCGGGCCTCCTCCTCCCCGCACTCCTTGGGGGCCCCTGTGCCCTTCTTCTTCTTCTTCGGCCCCATGTCGTCGTCGGGTCCGGCGGCGTCCGCGGCCGGCGGCCCCCCCTGCCTCTGCTGGCCGCGGGGCTGCTTGTCCTTGCCCGTGGCGGCGGCGGCGGCGGGGGCGGGCAGCTGCGGGAGCGGCGCCCTGGGCCCGGGAGCGCGGCGCGCGGCGGCCGAGCCTGCCCTGGTATTCGAATTACGGAGGCTGAACAAATATGGAAAACATTTGGAGCCGACTCGCCGAGCCTCCAAAGGCCACGGGGCGCCTGCAGCAGAGGGGGGATTCGAGGGGGGTCGCCAACTGCCAACGCGCCGGGACGCAGCGCCTCTGCCGGCCCGGGCGGGCTCTGCCCATCGCGGGTGCCTTGGGGTGGGTGGGGTGTGTGTGAGTGTGTGTTTTCTCCTTACTCAAAACTTCAAGACTCTTTTGGTGGTTTGTGTTTCCTGTGAGGTGCAATGCAAGGTGATGAATGTTTAAATCATTTGAGTTTAATTAATAGATACTTTAATCCAAAATAGGCACTCCTGGGCTCCAAGCTGTGAAGTCATTTCCAAAAGTTTAAGTTCTTATTTTCCAACAGAGGCATAGGCTCTTCTCTTCATAAATTCTGTAGTCCAGCTGATTAAGGCATTTTTCCCATTTGAGATGTTTGCTTGTGAAATAACTGTTCATAGAGAGATTGGAGTAATTGTGAACTCTCTCACATGAATTTGTTTTTAAAAGCTCTTTTAATATAATAGTTTATATGGAGTCCCCGGCTAGTCTTCACCCATCTCCACAACACTGCATTGGGGAATGTCCACCTTTGAGATGGATTGTTTTGCTCACTCAGTCAACATTTAAGAGTTATTTTAAAAGCGCCTACAATGTACTAAGATATAAGGATATTCAAAGTAGACCTAGTCCTGGCCCAGAGTCACAGAAGAAATCAATAAAACTGATTATTCTTAGTCACACATAACTCTGCTCAGTAGTACTCAGAGCAAATTTCAGTGAAACCACCAAGAAATGATCCAGTCACTTTGGGAGTATTTATCTCCTTTGGTATGATCATTGTAACATCCAGAAAGCTATATTCAACAATAAATGATAGCCTGGTGCAGTGGTGGCTCATGCCTGTAATTCCAGCACTTTGGGAGGCTGAGGAGGGGGATCGCTTGAGACCAGGAGTTTGAGACCAGCTGGGCAACATAGTGAGACCCTGTCTCTCCGAAAATAAAAAAATTAGCCGGGTGTGGTGGTGTGTGCCTGTTGTCCCACCTACTCTGAAGGCTGAGGCAGGGAGATTGCTTGAGCCCAGGAGTTCAAGGTTGCAGTGAACTAAGATTTTGCCACTGCACTCCAGCCTGGGCAATAGAGAGACCCTGTCTCTTAAAAAATAAAATAATACATAAATAAGTACATGATGTTGCCAGGATGTTAGGATAGATAAAGACTACTGCTGGGTTGTTTTTTATCAGCTAATTTAAAGAAAGTCTAACTCTCTGCTCTGTTTGCTTAGAATTATAAACTGATCATCATCAGCTCTCCTTATAAACTGCGAAGTCCCCACAAAGGTACCTTTGAAGGTATAAGAGATATTCACACTTACTTATTTTGTGAACTTCCGTGTTTTTTTGAACCTTCCTTCTGGACCAGAGAGAAAAATATGGTCCATGGAACAAATGCAATAGCTTCGAAAGCAGAATCTCTAAACCATACATCCCAGTTCCACGCAGAGGCAGTAGAAACAGTGCTCACTCTCACCAGAGAAACTGAGTGACTGAGGCAAGGTCATTGTCAGCTTTGGGGCCATCACACCATTAGGATTTCTATTGTGAGCAGACAAAAGCTGGCATTACACCAAGATAGCCTCCTGACTTGGGCCTGGCTGAAGACAAACGACAGAACAGAAAAATGCTTGGTTTTCCTATTTGAATGTAGTAATCATTTATAAAAAGCCAACTGACCACCTGTAAATCAATTATTTGTTATCAATAGTATGCCTACCAATTATTGAATATCTATTCTGTAACAAGTACATGCTAGATGCTTTACATACTTTACTGTTACTCCTTACAACCACCTTATAATTGTAGTTTCCAATTTTTTTTAACAATAAATTGGAGCTCAATAATGTACAACCTAAAAACTTTCCATAAAGGTCCTCTGCAATGACAGTACATTATTTTCAGGATCATTAAGTGCTGTATCAACGTCAGTTTATTAATCCTCAAGGTCTCCTGAAAGGAAATAAGAAACAAAGAAATTCCTGTGGATACTCATGAGCTCTTATTATTTTTTAATATTTTATTTATTTATTTATTTATTTATTTATTTTTTCAGCGTATTATGGGGGTACAAATGTTAAGTTACGTATATTGCCCTTGCTCCCCCCTGTAGTTTCCAATTTTAAAGATGAAAAAAGTTGAGTATCAGAATCATTAAGTTACCAGATTATTAAACCATTAACCTAGTTAGGAATGAGGCTAAGAGGAACCAGATGTGAATTTCAAAGTCATCAGTCTTGTGGATTATCCGTTTTATTAATTACTTCTTTTATGTATATTGCCTACAGACAACCAACTGAGCAGACTATTTAAATAGTGATTTTAAACAATTTAATTTTCACGGATAGTACTGTATCTGTCATAGCATAGTTATTGACTTGAAACTAAGACTATCTCAGTGCTTTACAAAAATATCTTGATTCACCACCATAATACATACAATGGTTGCTGGAGACAGTTATTCCTATTATTACTAATTTATAATTAGATGTAGGCTCTATTTGCTGATTGTACTGCTGGGCTGTCATTTAGTTAGGAACAAAATATTCCTAGCCTTTTCCTCAAAACCTTAAATTAGATGTAAGTTAGAATAGTCAAACAAGATAGTAGGATATTGCTATGGGTTTGTCTTCTAAGTTTTGGAACTAGTGGTTGACAGTTGTAAAACAGTTGTATAGAAATTCTTATAATAAAGGCTTACTTTTAACTACCTAGCTGAGACAAGTTACAAATGAAACCAGTGTTGATGAACAACATCGCAGATAAATTGTAATCCTTTTAGTCTGATTACAACTGCCAACTTCAATTTTCAGCTTCCAGCAAAGAAGGCAGTGGTCTAGGGAAACTCACACCTGCTTAGATTTCCAACAGTGTGGTTGAGTTTGTGTTTGAGGGGGCCTGGTCTTTGGCAATACCATGAGATAATAGTGATGAGGATGGTATTTCCACTTAATTGATACAGGAAAGTAGAAACAGAGAAGAGGGTGAGTTCTTGTCAAGTAGTTAGTGATAGAAAGAGAGTAATCAAGGCTAAAATGAGATCAGACAGCCATTAAGGATACAACAAGGAAATTTTTCCTATAACATATCCTTTCCACTGAGAAAAAGTGTCGTTTCTAGTTCGTCACATAGTTTAACAGAAATGAACAGGGTCTTTTTAGTATTCATAAATTATAATGTCACTGTTTATAGGTTAAGCAGTAACCTCTTCAGATATTTATATTACCAAGAAAAAAGGCACAGCAGAAACAAAGTGTTTTCAGATACTCGTGACTGCTCCCATAACTCATAACTGACAAAGGTTGTACATTAGAAATTGCAGGAGAGTGCTTAATATATGGTTTGACATTATTTTGATCCTCTGGGGAAAAAACCAAAATCAAGCTTAGTATCTTTATCTTTACAGTCTATCTCAAACTTAACATTATTTTGAAGTATTTATGCTTCAGAAGTTCAGAATAAGGAAGATGGTAACTCTTTAAAACTAGTGTCATTAACAAAATGTCCTTAGGGAATCCAACTAGAAATAATCTCTAAACCAACCATTTCTGAACACGTGATCTTAGATTATACAAGAACAAAAAAGGATTTCATAGAAAAATTATTACAGTTCCAAGGTCTGTATCAAGTCTTTTAAATATGTAATTAAACATATATAAAATTTTCAATTAGATTTGATTTAAAGATATCAAATACTCTGCAGAAAACAATTAGGAATTAATTTGTGATGTGTGGTACTATTGGTCCCATACATCTCACTGGCCTCCATACCTAAAGTGACTCTAGGAATACTGCTGGTGTGCGTGTATGTGTGTGTGTGTGTATAGATATTTATATTACCAAGAAAAGAAACCTGTTTTCCTATTTTCTTTATTTCTATGTCATTAAGTCTAAGTGTGTCTTTGGCTCAATTTTTTTTCTCAGAAGAATTGGCCCATTTATACTTTTTGCATGGCGGTTTGTATTTTCAAGCTAAATATCATATGGGCGAGGTACTCTTTATAGTCAAGAGAAGGCTTGTAACTTTCTCATTCTATAGAGATCCTATAGAGATAATAACTATTAATCATTTCATTATGCATTTCACCTAAAGATGCTACTTATAATACCAAATTTTTCTACATATAATTTTATACATGTAATTTTGATGTTTCTACTGCACATGATGAAGTATAAACAACTAAATTTATTTTAATTGAGAAATACAGGGAGAAGGATGGATAAACAAATGGTGGTATATATATCCATACAGTGGAATACTACTTGCCAGTAAAAAAGGAATGAACTATTGATAAAGGAAATGATGTGGATGAATCTCACTAACAACATGCTGAGTGAAAGAAACCATACACAAAGGCCTGCCATTTTATTTCTAATCTTTTGCTATGTACCTTGTAAAGGTCCCATCAAAATAAGTAGGAAATCCACACTTGATTTTCCAATTGATTTCAAATTATCTCCTAGAAAGTACTGAATTGCCGGCATTTCAAGGACAATGTTTTGGTAATCTGATATTAAACTAGATTTAGCCAAATCTCGGCAAGAAAAAGTTTGCATTTCTCAAACGTTTTACTCCCTAAAATATCACACATCATTTTTGAGGTGAGGCCTAAAATCCCCCTTCTATTGAGGAAGAATCCCTCACTCACCCCCACATGGCTGGTGGGACGGCTGCTCACCCATGGCCACAGGAGTGGGCCCTTGGCCCTGGCCAGGCCAGCATGGCATCCCTGCCCCACCCCCCATGAGTCTAAGGGTTGGGTGCCTGGAGGGCAAAGCCAGAGCAGGATGAACCAGAACCCTTCCACTAGGCATGAGATAAGGATGCTTGGGTGGAAGGTACGGTCCTTTCCTCCTTTTGGAAGGGGGACTGCCAGTGGAAGGCTTTCTCTCCCACAACTTGAAGGGAGTCTTTCTATGGCAGGAGGTGAATAAAGGCAACGGGCAAAGAGAAATAGAAGCTAAAAGAACCAAAAAGATGGGGTAGGAGGGGAGAGAGATAAAGAGAGTGAGAGAGAGAGACAGAGTGGGAAAGAGAGAGAGAAACAGAGAGAGGGAGGGACAGAGGTGGGTTTGATGACATTTTTTGAGTCCCAGAAAACAATCATGGCTGAAGCAAGCCCATGCGGAAGCATCCCAAGACAGGAGGCTGCCCTGCTCACCACTTCATCACCGTAGTTGGTGTACACTTGCTCAATCCATGCTTGTTGAATGGTTAAATAAAGAAAGAAGCCAATAAATACTCCTTTCATTTAAGAAAGTTCTTTCTATTTCTTGAAGGTCTTCTGCCTAAGGCACCCACCGCGCTGACTCTCGGCACGGCCCATGAGCGTCCTCATCTC
Organism: Cheirogaleus major; assembly: GCA_963574435.1. Taxonomy (NCBI): domain Eukaryota; kingdom Metazoa; phylum Chordata; class Mammalia; order Primates; family Cheirogaleidae; genus Cheirogaleus; species Cheirogaleus major. The sequence goes on from CAUYPO010034761.1 coordinate 29,937, forward strand.
TGCAGTCACAGACTCGCAGGAGCAGTTAAGAAAATGTGTGGAAGTGACAAGTGAGCAGTGAGTTCATTCCCAAAAAGATAGGAATATTAAAATAACAGAATGTTTTTGTCAAATTGTGCGGGAAGATATGGAGCCATTCTGGGGCAGGGTAGATATTGTATAAGGCGTCTATTTATAACGCTTTTGCAATTTGGCATGTGAAGAAATGCTAAGTACTATTTAATAATTTGTACCACTTTTAGCTTAGGTGTATTTGTACCCATAAAGCATCATGCTCAACTAGTTAACTATACTTGGAACTTTTATTAGTCTAAATTATAAAAATAATTGGTTTGTTAACAGATACTTGAATGCACCAGTTTTTAGCCAGGGATGCAGGTTGGAAGCATCTGTAGAACATTTAAAATGTGTTTTTTTCACGTGCCTGATTGAGTTATGCTGCGGGTGTGGTCCAGGCGTGGGTATGATGTGCTCTCCTGATTAAGTCCTACTCTACAAACCTGCCTGGGACACACCCCAAGCTAAGCTCAACATTCTTTCCATTCCTTAAGGCAAAAGGGACTGTTACCTTTTCATTTTATTTCTTCTCAGTAGTGGGCTGCCTGGGCAGCGGCCTTTCTTTAGTTCATTCGATGAACACTTAATGGCTGGCTAATATTGCCAAGCCAGCCGGTAGGTGTTAATGATAAAAAGGCAGGTTCCTGACCCCAAGGAGCTCACGTTCAGCTGAACGGAGATAGACACGTAACCAGAGAAGTGTCCTGAAGCATTACATGCTCTAGAACAGAATTGCGTGTAAAGTGCAGAAGAGCACACGGGGCAAAGCCACTCCGATACCACGTGTAGTCTGCCATTGAGAAATGTGCGGGGACCTGACCGCTCACAGTCTTGGCAAGGCAGGGTGGTCACTCACGCCTTGCGGTTATTTATCTCTGGGAGATGACTCGGGAAGTGTCAGGGCAGACCTGGTTCAGTCAGGACATTACCTCAGACTGACCTCACGTTTTCACCCAGCCTATGGCTTCTTCCCTACTTCTAGTCTGTGGAGACAACTCTTCTCAGTTTCGCCTCTTTCCTCCTCTGCCCAGGGCAGGGAGGGTGTAGTCTGGTCAGGACCAGGTGCTGCGTGAATGGAGGAGGGGCTGACTGACTCTAAATACCCAACTCTTTGGTCAGCCCCTGGGGTGACAGGGCTCTCAGCAGCCCTGAATGCGGAAGCAGCAAGGTCCGGCCACAGGTCACAGGTCAGGAACCTTGGGACTGTGGATCATTTACATTCTTCCTCAACATCTATTTTTCGCTTAATGGTTTTTGTCCACAGCAATCCACAACAAACATTTAATATATCACGTGAATTTTGGAAAGGAGTATTTTTTTCAGTATCATACATTATTTTAAGTTCTCTTCCTAGAAGCCTAAACGATCCATATTTTAAAGCAAAATAACTTCATCTTCTCGTACATTCTGTTTAGAGAAAGCAGGGGAAGCAACATAAGAGAAGAAAAGGCAGGATATGTACAATGTTTCTGGAATCAAGTTGCTTGAGGTTTAATAAAAATGAAGCTAGCACCCAGGAAAAAACTCATTGAGATGTTAAAAATGGCTGCTTGTGGGCAGTGGGACATGGGCGATATTTTCCTTTTCTTCCTCTTTTTCTGTTGTCCTCTAACGAGCACATTATATTAGATGTGGAAAGAAAAAAAAAAGAAAACCTTTGTTTTCAAAAGAAACTCCTTTCAGTCGTTGTACAAGTTGCATTTTTACTCTATTCTTCTCTATGGGAGAAAATGGTTTCCATTTTATTTATTATTTCCTATAATAGTCTTTCCTCCACGGATGCTCATTTAGAAGAGAACTTAATTACGCCACTAAATGGTCTATATTGACCAAGAATGGTCTTTGGACAGATTTCGAGTTTATGTTGACTTTGAAAGCATTAGCTGATTTGTCACTCTCCTTCCAACATCCAAAGAGTCCACAGCCCTGGTCACAGGTCAGACGTCCTCTGAGTAAATATAAAGCTTAGCCTGTGTAAGGGCTTATCCCAAGCCTACCTTCTCCATCAAGATTTTCCTAACTATCCAGGCCATTGAACTATTTCTTGAATTTATATAGCATTGGTATGTGTGACACAAGTCATTATTTATGTAGTATTGTATTCTATAATTGTTTTAGATAATAGTCTTCATTCATTTATAAAGCATTATGGTCACCTACTGTGTGCTAGGAATTGTGTTAGCAATAAGGAAAATAAGCAGTGTGGATTGCAGGCAACACTTAGAATATAATGTAGTAAATAACTTCAATTGATAAATATACCTAGTGCTTTGCAAATCCAGAAAGGCAGTACCTTACTCTTTGCCCATTCAGATTGTCATCTGTGGGTTTTGGCGACATAATCTTCCCAAGCTCCACCCCACACCTTGACGGCCACCCCTCAGAAGCTACCGTGAGCTTGCTGGACTCTGTGCACAGTGGCCAGAAGCTGGGCAAGCTTGCCTGCTGCTTCTCTCCCCAGCTTCTACCCAGAAGCAAAGGTAGCAGGCTGAGTCAGGGGCTGCTTCCTTAGAAGGCTTATGGCCCCCTGATGCTCTCATTGGCTGACAGGTTCTTTCTTCCCAGCTTCTTCCTTTCATGTTGCCACCTAAGGTGCAGCACGATGTGAGGAGATGGCCAGGAGTTGTGACAGGACTCCGCATGGGTGTCTAGCCCAGCCTTGCTAGCCTAGCCTTTGTGACCCAGCTCAGAACCACACTGCAATCTGCAGTGGTGTCTGGGCGCAAAGTCCAGCTAGAAACTTGCAGCACTTACTACCCGTTTGTATCCTCAGAAATCAATATACGAGGAAGGGTGGCTACAGCTTGCAGCAGACTTGAGTATTCTGTATGCCCCTTTCATAATTCTATCAGTATCTTCCCTAATTTCTAACATTGGCCATTTTCGGCAAAGGTTGAATCTTAAATTTCTTTTATAGTCACCTAAACAACAAACACAGAATGAGGCACATAATGGATGATCAGTTGAAAAGATGTTGCAACTTGATAGATGGAGAAATTCTCTCTGGATCAGATCATGTTTTAATTGAAGATGTGAAAAGGTAATATTTTTTAAAAGAAAGTTTTGTGAGAAGGCATAGGTATAATATACTAATATATAGATAGAAATTTCTAAAACTACAAGGGGTTATAATTTAATATAAGCCAGTGTTTCTTATCCCTGTATGTCCAAATCAGCCATGATGCTCTTTTTATTTTTTTATTTTTTTAAAGAGACAGGGTCTCACTCTTGCCCAGGCTGGTCTTGAACTCCTGAGCTCAGGTGATCCTGTCGCCTTGGCCTCCCAGAGTGCTAGGATTACAGGCATGAGCCACCACGCCCATGATGCTCTTCTTAAATGCCTGTGACCTAGACCTTCCTCTAGAGATTCTAATTCTGGAAGGGGGTTGGCATACAGCATCTGTGCTTTTCAAAGTACAGATTTTTCAGTTCTTTTCAAAGTCTCTGTAGATGATTTTGATGCACAGCTAGGATTGCAAGCCATGGTCCCAAATTTAAAAGAAAAAGAAAGAAAGGGTGAGAGGGAGAGAGAAAGAAAGAAAGAGAGAGAGAGAGAGGAAGGAAGAAAGAGGAAGGAAGGATGATAGATCCAGGTACTAAACTAATGCACCTGAAATGAGCTTGGTCCTCACCTTTGTCAATTAAAAAAAGTTAAACTTTTACTTAGTACAAGTTTGCTCAAAATATTCAGAATTTTGGGGGGAAACTTTCATTAAAGACACAGTGAATGCTCAATAAACTTCTGCATTGCTGACTGACTGAATGAGTGAATGATTCTGCTTTGGATGAGGCTCACACTGGTTGTTGGGCTCCCCCACGTTCTCACTACTAGCAGATAGCAGCGCAGGACTCGAACCCAGGTGAGCCCATTCTCGGTGCTCAAGCCTCTCACCCTGCCACACGCTTCACTCACCTCCAAACAACTGTCCGTTGTTCCAAAGGCTAAACCCATCCTTCAAGAATGCTACTGGTTCCTATAGAGTATTAAAAATAACATGTCACACAGCATTCAGAAACAATCCTCAAAAAATAATTAGCAAAAATACTTTGAGCAGCAGCAACACTGCATGAGTGGAAAGCCCTCCTAAGCAAAGACTTTGAGCAATATAGCGTTTATTTCTACATATAAATTCTGGTTTCTTAAAAGGCAGTCTTTGATTTTCTATCTCTAAGTTACACAGTGTTATCCTTCACTTTGAGATGGCCCAGTGAAGGGCATCTCTGCGCCAGGATTAGTTCACTGGTTCACTGGTTTCTGTCGGGCAATTATCTTGCTGGACAACTTTGGCTCAGATCATCCTACAAAGCAAAAAAAAAAAAAAAGGTAACTAAACTTTGATCCATAATTGGTGTCTCTGTTTTCACAAGCATGCGTTTTTAGATAAGATAACACTGCCTACCTAATTGCTTTTTGTAAACTGACCTGTAGCACCAAAAGGAATGGTGGTTTTAGAATACCTTCTCACCATACACCTCTTTTTAAGCTACCATTGAGAAAACAACTGTAATATATCGTGTTCTTAAAAACAAGGCAGTGGAAGAGGGCTACCATTGTTGACCAATTTCACTTCAACAATCAGAAAGTTCACTAACTTTGGTCTTAAATAATCATTTTGTTTTACAACGGTATTTTTGCTGTTCAAATGGAAGGTAACACAGAATTCTGGTAAACAAAGAAGTGGATCAAATAAAAGTTTTTCCAGCGATATTGAGTAACTTTATTCAGAACAGCAGCTTTAGATAAAAGGAAAAAATGAGTACTGAACTTTAAAAAGGGGAAAAGATTTTCACAGAGATCATGGTTTCTGTACCGATATGACCCAAGTGGGAAAGAAAATAGATCTCCTTTAAACAGACAGCACGAAAGCAAAACTGGTTTGAGAGTCTGCACAGTTGAATCACCCTGCGTTCCCTCAAGCCTTCTTGTCCTCTGGCAACGTCTTCCCTGCAGCCCTGAGGAGCTGTGCAGAATTATGGTGGATAAGCCAGTGCCTCCTTCTGAACAGACCGGCAGACAGAAAGGGTTGTTTCCCTCTTGGAAATTTTTATTTCTTCCCTTTCAGAGCTATAAACTCTGCAGAATACCCCCCCGTTTTTTTGCATACCCTCAGTACACTGTATTCATGCCAACAACATTTGACAGATATTTTAGACGGGAGCACTTCAACACTCGTTGAGTCCCTACCTATGTCGGAGATGCTGTATGACTCCAGAGAAAATGGAAAGACAAATATTTGATTTCTTCCTCATCCCTCTCAAAAGATCTCAAGTACCTTTCAAGTTTTTATGTACCTTAATATTTCTAATACCCCAGAATGTATCTCTTGACTAAAATCGCTTATTTACTAAACAGCGAACTTCAAAGCTAAATTTTAGATGGAGGGAAAAATATGCTCTGTATTCACAAAGCACAGTTTTGGGACGGTTAACGGGGAGAAATCACATAGCTTAAATGTAGTGGTTGGTTTATAATTTGTAGCATGAGATTGTATCTGTCATTTTGCACCATGGCAGGGCTTTCAGGGGGTGGCGTGGGAGGTGCAATAAAAGTCCCTTCCCTTGTTGCCCCTGAGTAGGTTCTGCAAGCGCCCTAATATCTAAAGGTGTCAGGACACTCTGTTCATTGCGTCAAGAAAAGAAATCTCGCCGCTACATGCACGATCGTGTGAATGAATATTCAGCACCTCCGACTCAGATTCGTGGCCAAGATCCAGACGCTGAAGTTTCAAGGGCCAAGTGCGCAGCCTCCTTCTCTCACTCTGCCTTCCTCCTTAGCAGTTTCAGGATTTGTTCGCACCTCCAGGAGAAGACGTGAAGAAGGAAGATGAAACATAAATTCATCAACTTTTTTCAAATCCATCCTCAGTCCTGCCGGTTCTCCGGTTCCGAGATGGGTTGTGGGAAAGCAGGGCAGGCCCAGGGGAACAGGTTTCTGCAGTGCCACCAGCAAACACGACGCAGGGCACATCCTCAGCTCGGGACAAGCTGTATCCTGTTCACACAAAAAGCAGCCCAAGTAAATAACTGACTATGTCACTGCAAAAAAGAAAAATGCCTGGCTAAAATAGGAATCCCGTCGTCCAAGGGTTTCAATTACCTAAGGGATGAACATCCTCGGAGATCCTGCAACCCCGTCTGTATATGGGTGAGGGCTGTAGAGAAACCGAGGAATGGGGTCTATTGCCTCCTTCAGCAGGTAGTCTGAAACCAAGAGGCATGAAATTCTGTTTGTTTGTAATGATTTTCATATAGTCCATTGGCATCAATTTGTAGGCCTCTTAAGAGGCATTTACTGCATCAGGAGAAAAACAGCAAAAAGAGTATTTCTGATGCTGTATGGGGAGCAGCCGTGAGAAACTGCAAACACACCCACACAGAACTTTTGCTTACTGGTGATGGTTTAAGGAATGCAGGGCCCCTGAGCACAACTGTGAAGTATTAATAGATGAGGTTGCTCTTGACACGGACCCACCTTGCTCTTGCATCTTCCTCTGCCTTGATGGTACCATGGCCCCTACACAGCTTTGGACCATCTGCCAGGCTCCTGTCCCCAGCAGAACAGGAGAGTACAGCCCATCAGTGTGAGTGAGCTCCAGTCCACAGGTGATGAGCTCAATCTCGTCCGCCGATTCCCACCACCCTGAGTAGAAAAGAGCCAGCCTCTCGGTGTGGCCCCCAGCTGGCACCTCCACCCTCACCTTCTCCTGGCATAGGCCAATCAGTGAGCTAACACTTGGGGTCTTGCTCAAATGGCAATTTGAACCAATCATATTGGAAAATCTGGAATTGGGAAATAAGCAACTAGACCCGTCATTAGTGCACGTGGGAGATGACCAGTCATGATATGCATGAGAGAGAGAGAGAACTGGCAGGGAGTCACAGCGGGACCACATAACAACTATGATCTGGAGAGACGAGCTCCAGGGGCTGTTTTTCTAGTTCCCAGTTTCCAGGATTTCTGTCCCGTGCAACCCAAGAATTCATGACTAGTTTCCATTGCCTCAAGTCTTCTGGTCTTCAAGGGCCCTGCTCAGCCCTTCTAGATGAGTCTAAGAAGAAGAGGAGAAAACAGGAAGCTCCTTGAAGGGAGGGGAAGCCCCAGGGGGTGCTGAGTGGGTTTGCATCCCATGTAAGGCCTGAGGAGTTTCCATCACCTTCCTCGTTCCTCCCTAGGGTGACCCTGACTGGCCACCAGGCAGCATGACTGTTCAAGGTTGCACCTCTAAGTGTTGGGGACGCAGACAAAGGTGCCCAGTGCTCCCGAATTCATCTGAGTGTCTAATCAACCAACCCACATCCCAGGGTTTCATGAGTCTAGGCTGGAATAACAAGCCACTTAGAAGTAAAATTCTGCCAGTGCAAGCAAGAGCAAGACTCCAACTCTATTAAAAATAAAAAGGAATTAGCCAGACAACTAAAAATAGAAAAAATTAGCCGGGCACGGTGGTGCATGACTGTAGTCCCAGCTACTCGAGAGGCTGAAGCAGGAGGATCACTTGAGCCCAGGAGTTTGAAGTTGCTGTGAGCCAGGCTGATGCCACGCACTCTAGCCCGGGCAACAGAGTGAGACTCTGTCTCAAAAAAAAAAAGAAGTGAAATTCTGGCATTCACTAATTCTTAGAGATTCACTGAGAGATAGGTGGAAATAATAAGAAGAAGATAATAGCATTAAAATAATGTTTCATGTCTCACAAAGCCCTTTTATTTAAATTGTCTCATTGGATCCTCTCCATAGCCCTATATCCATCCAGTCACTGAGCTTTGCTAATTTTACATTCTGAACTCTTTTGGGTTCTATTTCCCTTTCTTCTTGTATTCTTCTTACCTTAAAAATAAAGTCCCACGAGGAGAGACTTGCAAAGTCACACTAAAAAAATTAGGACTTTATTCTTAAGGTAATAAAAAGCTACTGCAAATATTTGTGCAGGAAAGTAATGTGTTTGGATTTATATTTTGAAAACGTCATCCAGCTGAAGTGTGAATAATGGACCGATGGAGGAAAAGATTAGAGGCAGAGACATTGTTAGGGAGGCTGCTGTGATAGCCCAGCAGAGACGTGATGGTGGCTTGGACAGTGCAGGAGCACTGGGAATGAGAGAAGAAATTAAATAGTGCCCAAGTATCTGACTTCATCAACTACGGGAATGGCGTTTCCATGATAGAAGATAAAGGAGCTACTTCCAAAGATTATCTAGACCATGCAACCTCAACTATTTTTGGAAGAATAACTACTTTTAATTGGCACAAGCCTTTGAGAATACAAGAATAGGAGAAATAAGGGAGAAGATTTTTGATAATGAAGTGCAGTGACGCTCAGCTTCCCATTGCATGCAGAAAGGGGCATAACCAAGCCTATGGGGCTGGCTTTAACATATACTGCTTGAATTGAATGTCTTTATCTAGAGTTGGTCTGAATTCCAGGATTAAATTTAGCAGAACTTTGATACCACTGTAAGAATTTAGAGAGCCTTGTAAAAGGGTTAGGGCCATCTCTCACAGTCTTCTCTTTCATTTATTACCAAATGTGAGTCACATAATCAAATATTTTATGACAATCTAATGATTATGAATCTTCTATCTACAAAAGGTTCAAAGATGGGAGGCCAAGGCGAGCGGATCACTCAAGGTCAGGAGTTTGAAACGAGCCTGAGCAAGAGTGAGACCCCGTCTCTACTAAAAATAGAAAGAAATTAATTGGCCAACTAAAAATATATAGAGAAAAAAATTAGCCAGGCATGGTGGCGCATGCCTGTAGTCCCAGCTACCCAGGAGGCTGAGGCAGGAGGATCGCCTGAGCCCAGGAGTTTGAGGTTGCTGTGAGCTAGGCTGACGCCATGGCACTCTAGCCAGGGCAATAGAGTGAGACTGTCTCAAAAAAACCAAAAAAAACAAACCAAAAAAAGGTTCAAAGATAGACTGAATAAATTATTTCATTAGAATAATTCAAGTCAAAATATCTACATGGAAGGAGGGAGGGAGAGAGAAAGAGAGAACTAAAAGAATTATATTTGAAATATTTTTTTCAATTTAAGAAACTCAAAATAAACTTTTATACTCAGAATATAGTTCACTTTTAAAACCCATTAACATTATAGTTTTTGTAATTTTTTAATTTTAAGAAGCTCTGTGAATTACATAGAATCATATTTCCTATTATAGAGTCATATCTAACAGTTCATGCAAACTGCCTTTTTAAATTAAAATGTAGATTTATTAAGCTAAAATTTTGGCATCACCTTAGATTTTCTATGTAGCTAAGACAATTGAATTCCTGGATGTGCTACTTATAAATAAATATAATTATCATCATTGTTTAAAAAAATTTCTATAAAAATCACACACAAAAAAATTAACTAGATGATAAGAAAATGAAAGACAAGCCACAGACTGGGAGAAAATATTTGCAAATCACATATTGATAAAGGACATGTACCCAGAATATATAAAAAAAACTCTCAAATTCGATAATAAGAAAAAAATAACCCAATTTTAAAAATGGGCAAAAGATTTGGACACTTCACAAAAGAAGATATATGGCAAGTAAGCACTGGAGAAGATGTGAAATATCATTAGTCATTAAAAAAATGCAAATTAAAGCCACAACGAGTTATCACTACACATATGTTAGAATAGCTAAAATTTTAAAAACTGAGCATTCCAAGTGTTGGTGAGGATGTGGAGGAACTAGAATTCTCACACACTGCAGGTGGGCATGCAAAACAACAACCACTTTGGAAAAGAGTTTGGTAGTTTCTTAAAAAGTTAAACAGATACCTATCACATGACCCAGTCCAAGAGAAATGAAAGCCAACGTCTGCACACAAGGACTTGTAGGCAAAAGTTCATAGCCACTTTGTTTGTAATAGCCCTGGTGTGGAAACAAACACACAGCTGAATTGCAAAATAATTATTCTGAGAGAAAAAAGCCAGACCAAAATAAGTACATCCCATGATTCCATTTCTATAAAATCCTAGAAAATGCAAACTAATCTATAGAGGCAGAAAGTGAATCAAGGGTTTTCCAGAGATGGTAGGGGAGGCAGGGAGAGAAATGGAGGGAGGGATTACCAAGGGACATAAGAAAATTTTGGAGGGTGATGGATATCAAAACTTATCCAATGGTACACTTTAAATATGTGCAGTTTATTATATCTCAATCATATCTCAATAAAGCTGTTAATGGAAAAAAACAGGTAGATGTGGTCAGTATTTGTAGTTGAAGTGGAGCTTGAAGCACAATCAATATCTAACCAAGGTGGTATTTAGATATCAGGTGTGTACAATAAGTTAGTGATGATGCCCTGAAAATGTGAGTTCGACCTTCAAATAATGCCCAACATTTTTCACCGCTACCGCAAAGAAGTTTCTTGATTTATTTTTATTTCATCTTTACTAGGTCGTAAACAAGGCATATTTATTTTCTTGGTGACCAATGAAACACTGACCATTTCCTTCCTAGGATGATTTTCACCATGGCAGCTCTGCTTTTATGTCCTAGGATGTCCAATTAAAAAAAAATTGTAAACGTAATACAGAAATCTCATGTCACGCTTATTTCATGTGAGTTTTTGAGACGGCCGCCAAAACATTTTTCCTTGTGTACCAGTTTTATGACATCATTTAAATAAATCTTCATTCTTCATCCATCCTTGAAGACACCATTTAAGTTTAATCGCCCACGATAAATGAGCCACAGCCAACACAATGAAACAAAAAGAAATAAGAAAAATGATAAGGGTAATATATTTTAATGTACTGGGATTTTATTTCCAAATTTCTTGAAATATAAAATTGGAAGATACAATGGCTGGTCCATTAATACTTAAAACAGCCTTTTAAGAGAAATACCATGGGCTTCTGATACAAGATAATGATTGAGCATATGTATGTGCCTACCCTCCTTCCTAAGACCCTGTGGAAATGGCCATAAAAAAGTAAATAAGGAAGAAAAACACACCTGGGACAGTAAAGATAAAGGGATGATGTCATCAGCATATGAAAGAGATCAACAAATATCTGGACAGAAGAAAAAGAAAGGGAGCAAGTCCACAGGAGAAGTAGCACTGGATATCACCAAAAAGGTTCCAGAGTAGGTCTGAGCCAGGATTCCAAAGAAAGCCTGAATCTGCACTTAGAGAGGGCAAAGTTCAGAGGTGAAATCTCCTGAAATCTGAGCACTTCATTATAGATCTGTTCAGAGGACAGATGCACGCCTCGCCCCTACTTCCACTCTTAAATGGGGACCACCACCCTGACATGCCACCCTGGTAGTCATCCCCACGCTCTTTTCTAAACTCCTAGATTCGCAGTTTGGACCCCGGAGTAAACTTTCCCCAATTCTGGAAGTTGGGGATCACCCAGGAGCCCGCCAGTCACTATTTCCTGTCCCTTTGTCTAAGTATGAACAGGCAGCGAGGGATCGTGGAACGTATAAGTAAAATCGACAGCACTAAACAGAACGATCAAAATGAACAGCCCTGGAGGGGAACAGGAAGAATTCAGGAAACAGAAGAGAACTAGTTAAAATTTTTAATTACTATCCTTAGGACTATCAATGAAGATAATGTATCCATAAAATAAAAATTGGAAGCTGTTCAAATAGAAGATTGGAACAAGAGGTCAGATGATTCAGGGAAGGAGGGATGGAGAGGGAGAGGAAGAGAGAAAGAGAGATCTGTAAAGAAAGTGGATTCCATGTAATAGAATGATTAAAATGCAGGAGTTTTTGAGAATATGCTGAAAACACACGTTTGCCTTTTAGGCTGCAAACCTTCTTCAAGTGGCACAAAGATCGCACCTGGCTTTGAGCCTATGGAGAAGAACTTAACAGTGAACAGAATTTACAACGCCATAGCAATGCAAATGCCGCTTCTGGATAGTTCAATCAATGTATTGATAGAATATAAGAAAAATAATTGGAAACACGATAAGAAATAACATCAGCCTTGACAATGTGAAGGTGCCCTGTGAGAGAGAGGGAAGAGAAGAGGAAGCATGAAGGGGAGAGGAAGGCTGAAGAGGTTGTATCCACTCCTCTTGCAGGGCAGTCAGGAGACTGTCTAAAAAGTGGGATAAAAATGGGGATGGGGGAAGAAAAGATGGTGGGGCAACAAGTAGAGACCTAATTATTTTATTTATATTAAAATGATACATTCGCATCTAATAGGGTGAGCTATATCCTCATCTTTCACAGCAGGGACCTGTTAGATACTGTCTAAAAATGCCCATTGAGGAATAAAGGAGTGAACCTATTATTTCGAGTTGTGGAGGTACCCACCCGAGGAGCTAAAAACAGCAGCGGGCAAGAGAATATTGACTTCCAGGGAGTGGAAATGACACGCCCGAGGCTAGGAGACTTTTTTCCCACACAAAAAAATAGTCCTTCTGGAATATTTGAAATTTTACCATGTACTTGAATTATTTTCCTACACATTTAAAAAATTCTAAGATGAATGTATGCAGTTCCCAGCGGGACCTATTACCCATCAAGTATTACAAGAGACTCTCACGAATGGGGCAGTTTCTCACACGTTACTGCATTTGGTCTACAGCTAGGAGGCGGGTAGGTGCTGCTATATCCCCTTGTATCAGGGAGACAACCACAGCTTGGTGTGTTTAGATGGCTTCCCGCACGTCACACAGGTGATGCATGGTGGAGGTGAAACCTCAGCTGGAGTCTTCTGACACCAATGCCAGAATTCTTTTTTCTATGCCAGTGGTCCTCAAATGTTTGGTTTCAGGCCTTCTTTAAACTCTTAAAAATTATGAAGGGGCCCAAAGACATTTTTATGTGGATTATGTCTATTGGTACTTATCGTATTTAAAGTTAAAACTGAGATCTTTAAAAATATTTATTTATTAATTCACTTAAAAACAAAATTGTAAACCCATTATGGTAATGTAAATATTTTCTTTATTCCTTTCTTTTTTAGAGATGGGGTCTTGCTATGTTGCCCAGGCTGAACTTGAACTCCTGGGCTCAAGTGATCCTCCCACCTCAGCTTCCCAAGTAGCTGGGACTATAGGCACATGCCACCATGCCTAGCTAGTAACATAAACATTTTAATGAAAAATAACTACAGTTAAAAATAAAAAAATTGAGAAAACAGGGGCATTGTTTAAAACATTTGTAAATCTCTGGATTGATAGAAAATAGTTAGATTTTCGTAACTGTTTCAGCATTCATTGTGTTTGAAAGAACATACCAAATAGCCTCTGGAAAAAAATTCCACTGCACAATCCTTTAAAAACGCAAATAATATCTTAGTATTATTAAGAATAGAGTTTTGACTTTGTAAACCTCCTAAAGGAGTGTCAGAGACCTCCAGGGATCTCTAGAACATACTTTGAGAACAGATGTTCTACTGCACAGCAGCCTAATGAAGTTTGATGTAACTAAAAATTTAAATAAACTGAAACTATTAGAAAAATATCAGGCTATCCCAATAGCAAATTCAATAATGTATTAACATACACACATATATATTTACATATATATTCATTCGTCTATTGAGTGACTCACCTCTGCATCTGATTTCACCATACTTCCTAAGCCTAAGCTTACACTAAAAGTGACCTCTGTACTCTGGAGGAAATGCGGAGGAGCCCACAACATAACAGGAAAATAAAGGAAGGCAGAGATTCATCTTAAAGGGAAGAAACACCCTCCCAAGGCATTTGCTCTAGGAAACAACATACTAACCTGATGGTTGATGTTTTAACCATCAACCACATAGATTTAAGGCATCACACACTCCCCATTGTCACTGCAGCTTCCCTAGTTACAGCCTTCATCACTCTCAGCAGAACTATCCCCAGTGGGCTCCCCAGTCCATCCTTCTCATCATGGCAGCACTACCAGCAAAGAAGACTGGCTTCAGTTGCTCACCTCCTCAGACCTCCACAGACTTCCCTTCGCCTACAGAATAATGTCTAAAATTTACAGTACAAAGGCCTTTGATGATGCGCCCATAAACGATTTGTCCTGCCTCCCTTCGTACCCATGGACTGACCACTCACTGGACAATATCATGGACTTCCATGCTTGCACATCTTTCTTTGTTTTCTTTGTGCCCCTCCTGTGGTGATCCCTTCTCTGACTCTGGAAATTATTTTATCATTCAAAGCCCAGCTTGGATTCTACTCCTTCAAGAATCTTTCCACGATCTCCCCGGAGAGATTCCAGTCATCTCCACTGTTCATTCCTTGAACATCAAGTTAGTCTTAATTTTATTATTTGTATAATAGCTGTTGATAAATCCATCTTTACTAATCTATAAACCTATATGTGTTCTAGTCTCCACATGTTGTCTAATATAGTGGCAGACACCTAGAAACACTGAATAAATATGGAAGAAATGAATGAATGAAGCCCAGACACAGACCACAGCATCTAAGGAACAACAGTATGATCCACAGTGCTCTGACAGAGAAGTACGGCAATCAAAACTAGAATATAATGACATCATGAATAGAAAGAGCTCGTAAGTTAAAATCAAAGGGTCACTTACAAGTTGTATGATTTTTAACCAAGTTACTTAATCTAAGTCTCAGTCTCCTCATCTGTCAGATAATGATAAAAACACCTAGTTGTACAGTTAGTGTGGTGGTGAAATGTGATAATTTATATAGAGTAATTATAATTACATACATTTCCTGACAAATGATGAGTGCTTACATTTATTATTACTTCTATTATTGAATGGGAAATGCTGCTCTCTCTGTCTCCCCCATTAGACTACTAAGCAGGGCTACGGGCGGGGGAAAGAAATACCTAAGTCGGAAGAGGAACTTGCTCAATAAGTATATATTCGATGGAATACACAAAACATCAGATTTTGAATTGGAGCAAATTTCCTCTAGCTTACTTGGAATTAGCAAATCACAGGCCACTGGGAAAAATTAGAGTAACGACAATAGATGATTAAAGAACAAGAGGTAAAGCACACAATTTAAGAATGTTTGTAAAGATGTTTTGATAGTGCTTTGTTACTTTGAAAGAGTTTCAATAGTGGTAATCAATCCACTTGTTCAGATCTCAGTAAATACATGAAGACTCTTAAAATAGCACTATATTCTGAAGTCGGCTTTAATGTCATTGGAGGAAGATAGTCTATTAATGGCTTAGGGCAATTCTTATTTAGAGCAATTGTAATTAATGCCATACATTTGAAGACAAATTTCCCAGTTCAGCTTTACCCTAGATCTATGGTTACACTGAGAAACTGAGAATAATTTATTGTAGTCAATCCTCATTTAACTCCTAATTTTAACTTTGAATAGTATTGGTGAATACTCACTCACATTGTATACACTTAAATGTCCAAAAAAAATGCAGCTTTATTATTTCACGAAAGCCTTTCAGATTTCCTCATGAGTTCTCACATTACTGAGGACTGGGAGAGTGCAGGGTGGCCAGCGGGTGCATATTTTGTGTCACCTGCAGAAGTTAGCCCTGCCCGATCATTGGTACTGTCTCTTCAGGTGACTCGGCTTTCACATGAATGCTCAGGCATCCAGAAGTCACCTCTCTCTACAAGCTCTCTTTATACCTCTGGAAGCCCTCAATGGGGAATTTGGAGAGTTCTGGTCCTCTTTAAAGTCAAAGTTGTGGGCCAGAGCGGTGGCTCACGCCTGTAATCCTAGCACTCTGGGAGGCCCAGGCAGGTGGATCGCTTGAGGTCACGAGTTCGAAACTAGCCTGAGCAAGAGCAAGACCCCATCTCTACTATAAATAGAAAGAAATTAATTGGCCAACTAAAAATATATAGAAAAAAAAATTAGCCAGGCAGGGTGGCTCATGCCTGTAGTCACAGCTACCCGGGAGGCTGAGGCAGAAGGATTGCTTGAGCCCAGGAGTTTGAGGTTGCTGTGAGCTAGGCTGATGCCATGGCACTCTAG
This sequence comes from Cheirogaleus major, assembly GCA_963574435.1. Lineage (NCBI taxonomy): Eukaryota > Metazoa > Chordata > Mammalia > Primates > Cheirogaleidae > Cheirogaleus > Cheirogaleus major. Next base: position 45,894 of record CAUYPO010034761.1, read on the forward strand.
CCTGGGCAACAGAGTGAGACTCTGTCTCAAAAATAAATAAATAAATAAATAACAAATCAAAAGTGTGGTAGGAGGAACCAGTTGCTCAAAGGCTGGGGCTTTTTCTAGGGGCCACAGCTCCTTCCACACTACCCTCAGAAAACAAGGTGTGAGGCTGAGTGTCCTGAGTCTGTCTAAAATTTCACTTGCTGAGCGTTCAACCTCACATGGGGGAGAGGGGTGAGAACATGTGTGTGTGTGTAACTTCCTCAGACTCCTTGTCTTC
>CAUYPO010034764.1:0-17257 GCA_963574435.1 Cheirogaleus major
ATTTTACAGAATGCCTAGCTGTTAAAATATACCAGGATATATGTCATAGTTTCAATATGACCTGGAGGCAAGAAAATTATCACTAAACAGAAGACATCTGTTTAAGATTTGGTCACATTAAGTCCCTTGAAAGTAAAAACATGGAAAAAGGAAAAAGAATAATCCAAAATAAGATCACTAGGTACAGCCGGGCGCGGTGGCTCACGCCTGTAATCCTAGCACTCTGGGAGGCCGAGGCGGGCGGATCGCTCGAGGTCAGGAGTTGGAAACCAGCCTGAGCAAGGCGAGACCCCCGTCTCTACTAAAAATAGAAAGAAATTAATTGACCAACTAAAAATATATATATACAAAAAATTAGTCGGGCACGGTGGCGCGTGCCTGTAGTCCCAGCTACTCGGGAGGCTGAGGCAGGAGGATTGCTCGAGCCCAGGAGTTTGAGGTTGCTGTGATCAAGGCTGATGCCACGGCACTCACTCTAGCCTGGGCAACAGAGTGAGACTCTGTCTCAAAAAAAAAAAAAAAGAAAGTGTCAAAGGGTCTCACTGAGGTTTCTGCATTCAAGTTTCCTTTTCCAAGCTGAGAAGAGGAGAGGTAGAAAAGCAGGTTTGGGTGCCTTAGCTCTGTGCCTGATTACGTGCAAATCCCCTCCTAGACTGGGGTCCTGTACCAGAATTTTTTCCTTTTGTTATGAAGGACATCAGTGACAGAATTGGCAACATTCAGTAGATGAGGAAACAGGATTCTATTCATGTTAATTTAGTGATTTTTATCATTTTGCTGCCTATATAGAAGAGTGTCCATTTTTTAAGGAAATACCTACTAAAGTCTTTAAGAGTAGAGGGACATCAGGTTGGCAACTTACTCTCTTGAGTGGTTAGAATATTGTGTATACAGAGAGAGGAAGGATGATGAAGCAAACAGGATAAAATGCTACCATTTGGGGAATTTGGAGAGGGATACATGAGAATTTTTCATACTATTATTGCAACTTTTCTAACTTCTGAAATTATTTTTCAAAAATAAAATAAATATAAACCTGACCTGAGAGAATTATGATATTAGCAAGACACCGTCCCCAGCCCCACTTTTCGGGACCCAGAGCTCACTGGGTGGTCTCATCTAGATTGAACAAGGAACCCCAAGCAGGGGAAGGCATCAGCCACTGCGGAAAGAGCTGGTTTCTCTGCTCCGCTCTGCCCTTAGCTGGGTGGCCTTGGGCAAGTTGCTCAATGGCTCTGAGCCTCAGCACGTCATCTGAAGGATGGGTATAACAACACCTACGCTGTAAAAATTCCAGAAAACAGGCAGCAAAGGCAGAGCTCAGTAAATGCCGGTGGATATTACTGAAAGAAAACCAATTTATAATCTACTCTGAAAAACCAGCTGTCCCTTTAATCTTCAGTGCAATGTTGGGCAAAGGGCACCAGAGGAAAGGAAATATAAACTGTCACTCATAGCCTGCTTCATTTTCCATCACCTAAGTTGCCTCATTTCCTCATTAATTAAGTGACCCCTGGGCACCAAGGCACAATCAGGTTTTTGTTGTTTTGTTAATAATAATGCTTTATAATTATACATGACATGACCAAACTCAAGCTATTTTCACCTTTATCACTAACTATAATCTTCACTAATATCTTTATATCTGCTTATTGATTAAATCCTCCAAAAGGATCGGGGCATCTCAAGAGAGTATATTATTATCTTTGGCTTCTAGATAAAGAACTAGAAATGCTCCCGGTTTGTATTCCACAGAAATTCTCACACAGGCCCGTGAGGGGCCAGGCACGAGGTTGCTGGCTGCAGCGGGGTGGGTGGGGCAGAGGCTGGAGGCGGCGTGCGCGTCCGTCATCAGAGAGCAGCCAGGTAAAAACGTGCTAGGCGAACACCATGGAAATAACGGACCAGATGCTGCACAGCAGTGGACCTTAAAAAGAGAACGCTGAGTGCAAAAGTCACAAATGGAATGAGATAGATAGCATGATCCCAGTAAATCCGAAGGAAGTCCCATACTATTTACGCAAACATGTTAAATTGTTCATAGAATGTTATATTTCTAACTTGCAGAACAAAAATATATACAAATTGTGGAAGAGATGAACGGAGAGACACTTGGATCAAAGGATAGATGGATGGATGGTAGAGAAACAGATGATTTAAAGGTGAAAGACAATGGGACACACAAACACACACACACACACATAGACTGAGCAGTACGCGTTCCAAACACAGACAAGCCCACTGGGGTCTTACCGGAGGCCCCTGGCTTGTGGCTGGGCTGGCTGGCCTGGTGCACACTCTGTTGTAACAAGCTGAGGCACTCCCCGAGGCAGCTGAGGGTAGCAGCAGAGGTCGCTTTCAGGAGCAGCAGATCCTGGTCCAAGGCAGTGAGGGGGCCAGAACCTGGCAGGGACTCGATGGCATGCACGAGGTTCTTCTGCTGCCCTTCCACCTGGTTCATCATCTGCAACACGGGGAAGACAGAAAGGAGGTGAGGGTCAGAAGTCCTCCTTTTACCAGGCTGGGGAGCCACACCTAAACCATGAACTGGGTAGAGCTAGGTGAGGGTCAGCTCAGAGAATGCTCAGTGCACTCACGTCCCTTGATGTGATACACAGTCCTGGGTGAAATCTGGCTAGGTGAATCTGTCCCAAGGCTCTCTGATCAAAAGAGAATTTTAGAGCTTCAGAGCTGAAAGGGACCATCAGGGCCATCTGGGTGTATCATTTTACAGATCTTCTCAAGGTAAGTCAATAATAAATACGATAAAGGCAGTCCTGGCAACCCCTGTAAAGTTCTTTTACTATAGAAGGTTATCTGAGATGGTAGGCGTACCAGGGTTTTCCCTAGAGCAAGGTTAATTCCTAGCTTTTCCTCCAGCTCCAACTCTTAACTCTTCAGCAGTCCTATTCAAACTTCAAGAAATTGAAGTGAACTCTGGGGTTGGTATTTGAACAAGATCACAGTGAAACCAATGCCAAACCTCCACCCCCTGCAAAAAACACTAAACCTTCTTGACCTTCTTCACACCATGTGACATGTCAGGAAGAAGAGATAAACCAAGAATTCAAGACCCAGCCTTACTCACTATGATGCTCACTATGGGGCTCACTATGATGAATGACCATATCCTGCGGCCTGGCTTCAATTCTTAAGCTTACCACAGGACAAACAGGGGTCCATAAATCAAGGAGAAAGGAACTCAAGAGCCAGGAAAGGACTTTAATGGTTATCTTGAGAAGTTCATCCTCCACATGGGTATAACTTATCTCATTAAACAAGATGATGTATATAAAGTGTTTAGCACCACGTCTAGTAAACAATTCATTGTTCTGAGAAGTGGAGGACCTCCAGCAACTGCCCAGGGTCACGGTGCTGGTGGCATCAGAGGCAGAAACAAGCTCCTGTTCTCTGGGCCACTGTCTTTTTTAAAGCTTCTGCCCAGAAGCTGTCCTTAACTTGAAGCAACATCTCCTGCTTTGTCACTGTCATTCCTGGAGGATCCTTGTTACAATCATGACGTCACCAGCTGGGAAGAAGCAATCATTCTGTAAGGACCACTGGATTTGGACACAAAACCCATTCCATGCTCAGCTTTTTTCCTTTAAATTTCCTTTTGAAAACACATACCTGCTATTTCCTCTCATTCAATATAGTTGTCCGCTTAAAAAAAAAAAAAAAAATTCATCCTTTGCAATCCCACTTACCAAAACAGGTACCATTACTTCAAAATAATTTTTTTAAAAAGATTAATGTTAATAAGCATGCTGCACAGACATGATTTGGACTATTCTCACCTTAATGTGTACACCCATAATTTGGCCATGCAAATTGTTTTTTTGCAGATTACAGAGGTTATACTTAGCCATCTGGCTCCTAAAACAGCACCTGGAACATAACAGGAGCTCAGTGAGTATTCATTTCTCCTTCAGGTTTTTGCTTAAAAGTCACCTTCTTGAGAAACCTTCCCAAATCACCTAATTTAAAATTGCATCTCCAGCCCGACCCCTGGCACTCCTATCGTCCTTACCAACTTCATTATTCTCTGTGGCACTCACTTTCCAACCTAACTTGTAATTTACTTATTATTATATTCATTTTTGCTGGTGTGAAAGCAGGGATTATTATCCGTGTTGTTCACTGATATATCCCAAGTACAATAAGTACCTCTTGAATGAATGAACCCAAGTCTCACTCTTCTCACTCAAGTGCAACACAATCCATTTATGACACAAAGTCTACAGAAATCATATACTTGATGAGCGTAATATGGCTGAGGATTTAGTAAAAGATAATACCTCTGTTATCAGTTTAGATTTGCCAAGAAATACTGCCAACTCGTTAAATTTAACTCTAAACAAGATGAGATGTCTGTGTATTCACTGACAGTCACTATATGTACAACTGCTAACAAGGAAAAGCAGATTTTGAGCTATTTGTAGTAGTCAGCATTTCTGTAAATTCCTGCCATAAAACCTTGTCTTAGAAAAACGTGTTGGAAAAAAAGAAGGAACTAGAATGATGAAACATTTAACGCATATGTTTTTGACTATGAATGATGCCATAACACTTAAGAGAAAAGGTGAGTAAAATCAGGCCATTGACTATATGGAATATACTCAATTTTAATCAACATAAAGAACTGTATTCCAATTATATAACATAGGGTAAATACTTGTTAATTTGCAAGCATAGATATTATGTAAATCTTAGGTTGTAAAAACACAAAACTTGCTTAGAGGCTATTCTACTCTATTACGACAGAGGCACATGCTCAGAAATGGAATCCACACATAAGCTCTCTGAAAAGTACTCAACAGTATTTATTGAGAGCTAGTCACCAGTGCCAAAGGCAATGACAGCCTTTTAGAGGGGGCACTTGGAAATGGCAATGGGGTGGGTTTGGTGGTTACAATGATTGAGAGAGAACTATGGCACTGAATGCTTGGGGGTCAGGGGTGCTAAATGTCTCAAGTTGGGGGCACTGTCCACACGACAAAGAACTTCATTGTTTAAAATGCTAACAGTGCCCTCCCCTTGAGTCACCCTTTATTATCAATAACCCTGGAGTCACCCTCGTTATCCATAACCAGGCACCTCTGGGTTTTCACCATCTTTCTTGGTAAACTGAACACTAAAAATAAAACAAGCCTAGCACAGTGATTGGCACACAATAGACACCTCCTAAAGATTCATTTTCTCCCCTTTTTCCATGAGATGGAAACAGAACTGTAGTTTTTAATGACATAATCGATGCCAAGTTTCACATTATATTAGCTTCAACAGATTCCAAAAGAAATTGTGTGAACCCAGAAAGAAATGCAGGATTCTTAGCCTCAGAGCTGTAGATCACAGTTATTACTGCTCTAACATTTGCTAAGACTGGGAGGCACGGCTGAAGACTCTTCGTCAGACTTCGGAAGAACAAGTTTTAGCTATTTCTATATCTCTCTAATTTTAATTAAGGGCACACAAGGGAAGATGAATACGATACTGAAAGGCTGCATGCACCAAAAATACCAACAACAAATTCTTAAAGAGGCTCCTTCTCCCTTTGGAGGCACCTACGGGCATATCAACAAGAGCAAAGCACAACCACCAATAAACAGACTCACCTACAGCGACCAGCCTTTGAAAAAAATGTCGAACCACTTATTTTAATCACTTAAGTTTCAAATCAGAGCCCTAAACACTTCTTCCAAGGCACATCAACATTAATCATCCGTGGTGTTTAAAACAACCCCACCCCCAGCCCAGATTTCATTTCTTTCGGCATTTGTCTTCTTCCACAATTGGACATCACCATGTTGTAACATCGGTGCAAAAATGGGGTCCCAAATTAAATTTCAGAGATACACCTCCAGAAAGTATCATCCCTGAGGTTGTGAAATGTAGGTCAAGTTGAACTTGACAGACAAGCAAACTCCTCAGAATGGGGGGGGGGGTAGGGGGGATGGATATGATTCTATGGCCTTTTTCCCATAGCATAAACAATGGCATATGCATTACAAAATCAAAGGACAGGAGTTAATGTTAATAGGATCAGTGGCTGCAGAAAGAGAGAAGAGATTAAAGAAGCTGAAACTAAGATGCAAACATCAAAACCCAGTGATATCCAAGTTTAGTGATATCAACAAGTTTAGATGTGGCCAAAGGGTAGACTGCAGGAGGCAGCAAGAGGACAAGGGCCTCATTTGCCTTGACTGCTTCCTGCTTTTTGGAGCTGCAAGCTTTTGTTCAGGTTTTAGAGCCACCTTAAAAGTCCAGTACTGATGGTCCAGGTGTCAACAAATGCAAGTTCAGTCACTTCTCCATTACTGACCAAAAGCTCAGCATAAAGCACCTCTTGAACACAGATCCCTAACCCTAAAGTAACAAAGGCCGCTGGCCTTGGTTGGCCAGCAGTTCCCCAAGTTCCACAAGTTCTCCAGTGCCTTCAGTAACTCAATCCGCCTTGCTTGCAAATAGACCAAACAATTTGATGTCAAATACAAGATGGCCTTGGTTTGGCCTTTCTCCTCAGTCTGGAGGAGTTCCTGAGCCCCTGTTAAATCTCCCCTATGGGTCATGGGATCAATTGTTGGTTAACTTTTCCCTTGGCCAATGTCCTTACCTAGGCTTAAAAGCCTGCTTCAAACAAAGATCTTTAGACCAAAACCACACACACACAGACACACACACATACACACACGCATACAGACACCCCTTATTGTCTCCATTAACATGACTTTACTATTCTACTACCCTCATGAGCTTTACTTTAATATTCCAGGAGACTCTGCCCCAGAAATGGTTTGATGGTTCACTGCAGGAATGTCCCAAAATATCCATCAACTCTTTAACAAAAACCATCAATAATTGGCCCGGTAAAATTCTTTAAACGCCTTGCCTCAAAGTCTTTGCCTTGTTGTTTCCACCAATCCTGAACTGTTGTATCTTGGTCCTTACCTAACCCTAATCAAGTCCCCACATTAGAAAGCAAACTTCCAATTCTCAAATTCTCACCTTGCCTTCCCCCTTGAGAGACACAGCCAATACCCTGTGTAGGTAGTGTTCTTCCTTACAGTGGCAAACAATAAAGTCAACTTTGTCTTATTAATAGACTGTATTGTTGGTATTTGGAGGGCTGGCATCTGCAATGTCTTTCTCCAGACTTCTGAGTGCTGAAGAACAGTTAAGTCCTGGCTTCACATCTGAACAATTTTTTTCTTCTTCCAATGAGCTGTTGACTTTTCCTACCTGACGTTCTACCTTCTCCATACACTTTCCAGGTTATGTCTCTTGTTCCACCTCCTGGCACAACATACACCTGGAATTATAATCTACCAAGAGTTCCCTTTAGGTAGGGTCCTAGGCCCCCCTGGGATACCACTTCCTGCATCCCCAAACGCAATCCTGTGTAGGCCAGTCCTAAACATCTTATCGCTCAAGCCTGATTAGGTGAGTGGAGAGAGAAACCCCCATCTGGTATACAGACCTTCCAAATCCACATTTCTCAGTGGGGTTAAGAAAGTGACAATGGCAATAAGGGACAAGATGAGCAGAAGGAAATGGGCTCCATATCCAATGGGAAGAAGCTGCTGGCTGAACAGCTGAGGTTACAAAGAAAGAAGAATAAAGTAAAAGGACTCAGGAAGAGAATGGACAAACCAACAGAAGGAATAGAATATGCTATACTATAAACCAAAGGAAACAAGAAAAGGTAGAGAGGAGGAGGAAAGAAAAGATAGCCACAAAACTGACCATTAGGTCTGGAGTGGGCTTACTGCAGGAGTTGGCAAACTTCTGTGAAGTGCCAGATAGTAAATACGTTAGGTTTTGTGACCATATGGTCTCTGTGGCAGCCACTCAACTCTGCCACTGTAGCTTGAAAGCCACCAGAGACTGCATAAATAATGGGCATGGCTATGTTCCAATAAAACTAACATTTGAATCGTCTCAGTTCTGGTGTCAGAGAATTGTCTTTTCTCACTCAAGTGTGATTGTCCTGGTTCTTGATATGACTGGTGATTTTTTATTATCCTGGACATCTGGCTATTAAGTTAGGAGATTGTGGGTCCCATCTGATGTTTTTCTTTTGTAGGCTGGCAGTCACATGTTCAGGTTTAGGACACAGGTCCTAGCTTGCTTTTAAGAACTGTGGTTCTAACAACAATCTACTTTCAGGTTAGATTGTGGTACTATTTTGATCTGCTTAGTTTATCTCCTGCAGCTGGGGCCTTCACAGGTCCCTGCTGGAACTGCCTGAGGGAACAGAAAGAGCTTCCCCAGACCTCTGACTGGCCTCCCAGTTTTGGAACAGGGTCTCCAGCCTCCCACGACAGGCACTTATTTTGTGGCAGGATCCCCCTTGCAGATACTCCCAGCTGCACCATGCCCCCAACTCTGGTTTGTGGAGGGAAGTCTCAGGCCTGAAGTCATTTGTTATGTCTTGGGACATAAGAGTCTGCTGTCCTTTCAAAGGTGCATGAATGCAAACATCTTATTTCCTCTCCCAGGTTGAAGACTGCACCATAAACAGATCTAACTGGCCAGTTGGAAGGTTGCACTCATTTTTTTGGTAATAGAATCTATTCTCCCTTTCATAAAATTAACAGGAGAGAAGCATTCATCATTTTTAGACACTTTTCTACTTTCTGGATCCATACCCACTTTGCGTTGGACTTCATGGTGTCGTTACTGGGATGGCCATCACTACATGACTTAAGCTGTGACCCCCAGATTTCCCTGCCCACCCCCACCCTTGGGAGGCAGGACAGAAGAATGGCATTTTGAAGTTCAACATTTTGATACTTAGCCTTGCCTTTATTATCTGAGATGAGAGGGATAGGATGAAAGAGTGGTTGAAAGATGTAGGACATCGGAAGTCTGTTCTGGTCCCTCCATAGTTTAGCTATGAGTATGCTGAGTGTTATGAAGAAGTTTCAGTGTTGTTTATAAACCAGCCCGTGCTGTTGAGGGCAAAAGGCAAAGGCAAAATTGTGAACTGCACGTATACCCCTACACACTCAAAACACATTCTCTGAAGAAACGGTGAACAGCCCTCTACATTTCTTAAAAACTGATTTTTTTTTTCCTGTCATTTCTTTATCTTCAGCTTTCTACATGCATTTCCTCACCAGCCCCAATAACTCCACACTGTACAAATATAAAATGCAAACTTTATCTTTACAAACTCCTAATAAGGAAGTCTTTACTGAGATGCTGAAGAAATATGAGATCATAATATTTATAACCAATCTTATAGGTCAAGTCCAAAGGTTGAGTGACCTTCTCAAGGTCACACAGCTTCCTTTAAAAATTTTTTTAATTTTTATTTATTGTTTTTAGAGACAGGTCTCAGTCTGTTGCCCAGGTTGAGTGCAGTGGCACAATCATAGCTCACTGCAACCTTGAACTCCTAGGCTCAAGTAATCCTCTTGCTTCAGCCTCCCAAGTAGCTGGGACTATAGGTGTGCATCACCACACCTGGATAATTTTTTTATATTTTTGTAGAGAGTCTTCTAATTTATATAGATACACACAGAGAAATATTATTTTTAAAAGATCGTCGCGGGCCAGGCGCGGTGGCTCACGCCTGTAATCCTAGCACTCTGGGAGGCCAAGGCGGGCAAATCATTTGAGCTCAGGAGTTCAAGACCAGCCTGAGCAAGAGCGAGACCCCATCTCTACTAAAAAAAATAGAAAGAAATTATCTGGACAACTAAAAACATACAGAGAAAAAATTAGCCGGGCATGGTGGTGCATGCCTGTAGTCCCAGCTACTCGGGAGGCTGAGGCAGGAGGATCACTTGAGCCCAGGAGTTTGAGGTTGCTGTGAGCTAGGCTGACGCTATGGTACTCTAGTCCAGGCAACAGAGTGAGACTCTGTCTCAAAAAAAAAAAAAAGATCATCGCATATATAATTTTGTAACCTTTTATCACTTTCGAATGCATCATCTCTGATGCCTGGGATTTACTTCAGAATAATCCAATGGGGTTGAGAGAGCAAGGGTGAAATGATACTGACTTTGTGGGGAGCTGCAGTTGCTGGTGGGGACTTGGAGGTTAAATATTATCTTCTCTGTTGTGTTTATGTTTGAGACTTTTCATAATAATGTTTTTAAAAATAGAGGATAACACATTATCAGGGGTTGAACTGCATGCCCCCCAAATTCATATGTTGAAGTCCCAACCCCCAGCACCTTGGAATGTGACCCTATTTGGCGAAAGGCTCTCTATAGAGGTAATCAACTTAAATGAGGTCACGAGGGTGGGTCCTAATCCAACATGACTGCTGTTCTTTATAAAAATAGTAAATCTGGACAAGACGCCACGGAGTGAAATGGAGGTGAAGATGACCACCTAAAAGCCAGGGAGAGAAGCCTGAAACAGACCCTTCTCTCGTGGCCCTCAGAAGGTACCAACACTGCAGATGCCTTGATTTTGGACTTCCAGCTTCCAGAACTATGAGACTATAAATTTCTGTTGTTTAAGACACCCAGTCTGTGGTACTTTGTGAATGCAGCATTAGTAAACTAATAGACACAGCAGAGACATCTTCCCACACCAATAAACACAGATCTCACTTTAATGACCGCATTATGTAAGAGCTTTTAACTTCGAGCAGAGCAGGCCCTGGATTTAGAGCAAAAGCTCTTCCGATGCATTCTATCACACCTTCTCATGTAATTCTCACTAAAGGAAAAAGCGAGGTGCAAGAACGCATTTTCAGAATTGTGTAACAGAAGATGCTGTGGGAGACCAGAAATATGCCACCCCAAAATATAACTGTAGGAGACCAGAATACGCCACCCCAAAATACACCTCTTTGGCATAAGGATTATTTTGAACAACTGCAGATAAAAGAGAAGCTCTTAAAACAGAGAAGTTATCCTTTTGTAAAGGAAATGTACCTTTATAAAGGAAATCTCCATTTGTAAGGGTGTCTTCCTCTCTGGTACCAGGAAGAGAATGACTAAATCACTGGAGACTCAAGGTTGGAGAAGGCACCAACATAAATCTGCATAACACACCTTACTAGTGTTTACAGCACTTCTCCTGGATACCTCCCCAAACCTGTCTCATCCACGCCCTACTTTCTTTATTTCAGAGGAAGAGGTTTAATAATTGTTAAAAGGGAAAAAGAAGGAATGTGTACTAGGAGAGTGATCACAGTGTCTGCCAAAAAGTACCTTTGTACGACCCAGAGAGATCTTTATAGAGCAGCTTGAGAAGTGTTCTCCATGCACTCATCCCTACCCCTTGTTACCTGTCAGATCCAAGCTCTTACAAGCAGAGGGTGATGGTTGATCTTGCTGTCTCGGGTTTGGCAGAGACAGAAGAGATGAAGGAGGTGGAAGGGGAGGCAGGAGAGGCAGGCGCCCTCACTATAACTTTTATTGAAAAAAAAAAAGCCATGTATAAGTAGAACTGAACAGTTCAAATTGGTGTTGTTCAGAGTCAACTGCACAGCTATTCCTCAGTATCCGTGGGAGACTGGTTCCCACACAGACATCAAAAATCCATGAATGCTCAAGTCCCTTATATAAGATGGCATAGTATTTGCATATTACCTATGTACATCCTTCCATATACTTATAAATCATATGTAAATTACTTATAATACCTAATAGAATGTAAATGCTATGTGAATGGCTGTCATACTGTATTGTTTAGGGAATAATGACAAGAAAAGGCCTGTATGTATTCAGCACAGACACAACCATCCATTTTTTTCCTAAATATTCTTGATCCTTGGTTGGTAGAATCCGTGGATGCAGAACCCGCAGATACAGGGGGACTGCCTGCGTGTACTTTTACTTTATATAAAAATGACTGCACACCATAATAATGTTTATAACCTTTTTTATTTAATATACTGTGTCCATAAATTTCTACAATACCATTTAAAATAGTGCAGAATATTCCATCACATAACTATGCCATAACTTACTGCCCAATTCCCTACTGCTGGACATTATGATAATGTCTAACTTTTTTTCTCTACAACAAATTATAATTCAATAAACTTTCTCTGTAGCTAAATCTTAGCATAACTTTTTAATAATTTCCTGGAAGAGGAATTGCTGGGCTTAAGGTTATTTAACATTTGAGACTTTTGATAAATACTGCCAGCTCACTGCTGAAAAAAAAAATTATACCAATTTGTATTCTCTCAGGGGCGTGTGAGCTGTCCTCTTTCTCATCATTCTCCATCATCTTTTTTTCTTAACCAATTTCACAGGCAAACAACCAAAAACCAGTATTTTATTGTCTTAATTCATTGTATAATGTAGGGTAAGGAAATTCATTCCTTGTATAATGTAGGGTAAAGAAAGGTTAATAAGTTTCCATATGCAATAGAGAAAATTTAAGCAAACAGACTGAGTAGGGAGTCAGAGTGTGTTTTCCTTTGTAAGGACAGAAAACACAATGTCGACACGTGGGACCAGGCACGATGGTACCAGCCACGGACGGAAGGGAAGCTAAAGTCCTGAGGAAAGGGAGGACTATTGGGAGAACCAGGTGGATCCAGAAAGCTCTCAAAGAAGCAAAGTTCTCTCCTGAAAGGTCCCAGAGATAACAGGAACAAGGGAAAACAGGTCCTGAGGTCCCCACAGCCCCATAGTGCCAGAGAGAACAGCTCTACCTGACCTTGAGGTCCTACTGCCTAGTTACGATGTCCCCAGAACCCGCCGGGTCAGGGAAGATCATCTTCTCACCCTCAACAGCCCATCTCAAGCTCCAGGCCTGACTGTAGCCCAGCACTTAGCTTAAGGAAAAAACACAGAGTAGTGCTTGCTTCTCTCCCCACATCTCCCTTTCTCTTCTCACCCTCTTCAACATCCCTCCAGGATAAAAGCTATAGCAGTGACAGCCACATGCATGAAGAACAGAAACAGTGCCATTTCACTTTGTGTGTTGCGGGGAGAGGGGGAAGCTTTACAGTTTGCAAAAATGCTTTTGCATTCACAATCGCTAATCCTCCCCGCTCTGCCCTGGCCACCAGGCAGGGCTGGTTACTGCTCTCCCCATTTTACACAACCCTGGGGCTGAAAGGGTAAACCGTTCGCCTAAATCATAATCCATGGAAGCATAGACATCAGGACTAACGTCCAGTGTCCGGGATCCAAACTTCTCTGCTGCCTACCTCGTGACGAGAGGCACGGGGAACGATGCCACTCCTACAGATCACAGCACCAAAGCTCACACGCACACTCTGATGCTCACCTCCTATGGTCTTCCTAGAAAAGCAGACACTTAGGAGCAAGCTGGCTTATCCACTGAGGCAACTCCCCCCGAGTTGAATGGGAACACAGACAGCAAACTCTTCTAGGGTAAAATTCACAGAAAGCACAATTTATAAGCAAAACCTGAACACTAATGGGTAAGGAATTGTTCTGCATGTGGCGTGGAAGTTTCATTCCAGCGTGTTAAGTTTCTCTCGGTTCTCCAATCAGAAGCCATTAAACATACATCATGTAAAAAACAGAAACAAAAATGAAAATGCTGCTTTGCTGACCTACTTCAGAAGTCTTCTGATTAAGCAACTGCCATTTCTTAGTAAATGCTAAATAGTGTATCAGTCGTCTCTCTTGTTGAACGTAACCTTACAAACCAAAGATCAACAAGCATGAAATTAAAACATTTTCCTGCGACTGCTTCATCTTTGTTCACTCATGTTCTACATACATCCTCAGCCTATCTCAAAGAGCCTTTAAGTTTCTAGATATTTAATCTCCGTTTGGGGGAAATTCTTTTAGCTTTGCAAGGAGGGTGGGATGTCTCTAAGAATTCCCGAAGAAAACATGCCAATAGATGTGCATATTCTAACTGCAGCTTAGCAGCATATATAACTGGGCCTTAACTCTACCCCATAATGCCTGCCATTCTCTTTTAAAGCTTAATTAACATTTTCCAATCAAATATCCATCCAAAGTAGCGGACAACACCATGACCACTTAGTTCTCTTTTCCAGCTAAAATTAATTTCACTAGTGCCAATTATTTTCAAGAAAGAAATGCATCTCCAAAGGGTGCTTGAAAGAGGAAAGAAAAAAATTGGACAAGAACTTCATGCCTCCAGGCAAATCCTTTAGATCATTTGAGCCTTGGCAAATGAAACTCTGGAGAGACAAGTGCATTTATCAGGAATCTGCCTCATTAATCTGAAAGGGAAAACTGTGTTAAGGGATAAGCCACCAGTAATTAATATTTATTGTATCCCCACTGGGTAAATGACACTGCAGTCACCATTTTACAGAAGAGAGAACACAATTCCCGCACACGAACTGCTTACAATGTAATCCTCAAGGTGCTTAAATATGAGATAGAATAATGATATGTAATACGCTGTGCTTTGCAAAAGAGCTAACCACCCTTTGCAGATGGCTGCGTTTGGAATTGCTTTCCAATGATAGATATGAATGGCCTGGGTCTATTCCTACTCCTTCCCCATGCTTCCTGACTCTGGGCACATACTTTTAAAGAAAGTAAGTGTTAAGGGTAATCAGTCTCTGACCACTGCTCATATAAACAAACATACACAAGGAACTTACTGTACATAATTAATTCTACATATATCTATCTCCATGGCCCAGCCTGCTGTTCACAGGAGATGCCTGACATTTGCTTGCTTGGTAGATAGATAGAGGGAGAAGAGGGAGGAGAGGGGGGAGAAGGGAAGAAAAGAAGAACAAAGGGAGAGAAAATGGGGAAGGAAGGAGATAGTTCCAAGGTTTCTGGAAGTTTTCACAAGCCAGCACAGTTCTCTAGCAAATTTGAGAACTTCTTTCCATTGCCCCTAGTATGTTATTACTATGTCCACCCAAAGAATAAAGGATATCTTTCCCTTTAAGCCCAGGGCTTTGGAAATTCAGCCTTAACCATTATTCCTCTCCAGGACCAATCTCCCAGAGTTGGTGGGGCATTTTAATGCCCATGAGACATCGCTGGGCACATAAGTGTCAAGTTTCTTAAAGCCTCTAACTTAATCTATATGATCTTGGAATAAACAAGGATCTACCTGAATGGGTCCCAGGCTCAACTTCCAGTGCAGTCCCTGAAATGCTTTTCTCCTGGTTAACTCTTGCTCCTCCTTCAGACTCCAGCTTATAGGTTGCTTTCACCAGGGAGCCTTCCAAAAGCCACCCTCCCAAAAGGCTGTGGTCCCATCCCCCACAGAACATCACGGCTGTCATTAAGTAGTGTTTTATGTTATTAATTGGCTCATCTCTCTTGCCTTTATCAGGCTTCGAGCTCCATGAGGACTAGGACCTTGCCTATTCTGTTCACTGTTGTTTCCCTAGCACCTAGGAGAAGGTACAGCAAACTGCAGGCAAAAATTATTAGTTAAAAGAATGAGTGAACACATGAATGAATATATGAAGAAGAGCACCCAGGCACTTCCTCAAGAGCTGGGAACTGGCTATCCTCCTACCTTCCAGACACACAAGAAGATAGATGGGTCTAAATGCCAGTAAGAGATGGATCCATTTTTTTTTGTCTTAGAGAAGGCATCTCACTCTGTCACCCAGGCTGGAGTGCAGTGGTATGATCAAAGCTCACTGTAACCTCCAACTCCTGGGCTCAACGGATCCTCCCATCTTGGCCTCCAGAGTAACTACACCTACAACCATGTGCCACCACACCCATCTAATTTTTTAGATTTTTTTGTAGTGATGGCGTCTCACTATGTTGCCCAGACTGGTCTTGAACTCCTGGCCTCAAGTGACCCTCCTACCTTGGCATCTCAAAGTGCTGGAATTACAGGCATGAGCCACCACACCTGGTCAAAGATGGAGCCATTTAGAAAAATAAAATGTACCCATTTAAATGACAGCCAGTAGGACTTTAAAATCAGGAAGTAAAAAAGAAGGTGTGATATCAATTCTGAATAAACAAACCCAGGTTGTTAGGGGCTTTTATTGCCATATTAAGACTCAAACCTCAGCAGTCTGGGGACAAGGGTTCATATTTTTCTTGTATACCTCCCAGGGTCTAGTTGATCATGGTCATAGAATTTAGCAGCAAAGAGTAAAACCCACCCATGCTAGTTCAAGAAGGGGGTTTGTTGCATGGATACAGAAAAGAGATGTCCACATCTACTAGAAAGGGCTCCTCTCCTTTTCCTTCAAAGACATCACAATCTCTTCTCTCCCTGAGACTCTCACCGCAGTCTCCATGGTCTCTGGTTTTCACATGTTCCTCTCTCTCCTCTTACCCAACTGAACTCCTTCCACTTGCTCAAATCCCAGCAGGGCCACCGGAGTCAAATCTACTCAATCTTACAGACCTGGCTTCTCTCTCTCCTAATACAGATTTGGGAGAAAGTGAATATGAGTTGCCAGCCTTGGGTCAGATGCCTGCCTTAGTCCCGTCAGCTGACACTGGGAACATGGAGGACAGTGGTCACGTGACACAACCACCATGCGTACAAAGATCCACCCCTTCAGTACGGGGTCTCCCTCTGCCCACTTCTCTTTCGCTGTGATGTTTAACCCGATGCAGAATTCTGATATTCATGAGCTATAAGCCTGCATACTATTTACAAATGCTCTAAACTCACTTTACAAGATTTATGTGTCAACTAGAACATGAGTTAATGCTTTTATGTGAAGCAATTAGTCAAATATCAGGGCATTTCACTAAACTTAATGCTGGTATGCCGGGAATGCCAGGGTTACCCAGCTTCTTTCAGAGAAATCTGAAAGTACTTACTTCTTACAAATGCCTATGGCAAACACCCAGCTATAACCAAGCCCAGTTCACCCCATCGCCCTTTTCTTTCATTTGCAATACAATCTCATAAGGAAAAGCCAATAGAGTCCACAGGTTATAGAGGAGTCTTAAAGAAGAAACAAGGCTCAATCTACAGTCTTCTCTCAGCTTATACTTTCCCTGATGATTTCTAAAGTCTGGAAAACAACCCAATTATTTTTTTTTTCTATTTTATTTTATTTTATTTTTTTAATTTAAGCATATTATGGGGGTACAAATATTACGGTTATGTATATTGCCCATGCTCCCCTCCCCCCTCGAGGCAGAGCCTCAAGCATGACCATCCCCCATATGTTGCACATCTCACTCATTATGTTTGTGTATACCCATCCCCTCCTCCCCCCTCCCACCTGCCCAACACCCGACAAATGTTGTTCCTATATGTCCACTTAGGTGTTGATCCGTTAATACCAATTTGCTGGTGAGTACATGTGGTGCTTGTTTTTCCATTCTTGAGATACTTCACTTAGTAGAATGGGTTCCAGCTGTATCCAGGA
>CAUYPO010034765.1:0-15698 GCA_963574435.1 Cheirogaleus major
ATGGAATTAACATTCACAGAGAGTTGGGCAGGTGTGAGGGAGGGAGGAGGGAATGGGTAATTTCATACCTAGCGGGTACAATGTACACTATCTGGGTGATGGACACATATTAATAACTTTGACTCAAATGGTACAAAAGCAATTTATGTAACTAAAACATTTGTACCCCTGTAATATTCTGAAATTAAAAAAAAAGTAGTGTGGGACCTTCCCATTCACGCTGCCCGGGTGCGGTGTCAGGCCTGGCTGCTGGCACCACCACACCGCCAGCTTTGCAAGCCGCAAACCAGGACTTAGGCATGATGCTTTTCTCCGTCATCTGAATCTGTACCTACAGCCCAGGCCTCTCTTCTGAGCTCAACTGCCTGCTTGACATCATCAGGGGAATGGCTCGAGAGCGATGTCAGAAGTGCCAGGTACAATGTAAACTGTTCAAGTGACGGGCACACTAAAAGCCCTGACTTCACCACTATACAATTCGTGCATGAATCAAAAAACCACTTGTATCCCCTGGATCTACTAAAATTTTTAAAAATTTAACAAAAAGAAAAAGAAGTGCCAACTTCCAAACTGAAAAGGCAGTCCTCAGAGTTGTTTGAGACAAATTATCATCCCCACCCCACCCTGCAAGATGGCACTAACATGAATGTACTCCCATGAAAAGGAACCGAGGAGCCTTGTACCACTCAACAGCTCTTCAATTCACTATCAATTGAAATCAAAGACCAGGGAGAAAATAGCTAATGGAACACTTAGGATCACTTTGCATCCCCAGTCACAGAGAGGGAGCCTTGTTATCGACATTTTGCAATGTCAAAAATGTCTTTAGGAATCTTTAAGTATAATTAACACAGGCCACTAGTTGGGAGATTAGCTGAAATAATAGTGACTTTGAGTTGGTAACCCTCATTCACAAAGCACTGAGCAGGGATTGCTGGAGAGTTACTGTGAGTCTGGCTAAATTCATTCTTGCAGCTCCTTTCCTATTCTGTCAGAACTTAACAAAGTCCTTTTCCCTGCAGGCTCTACTGTTCTGAGCAGCAAATCTGCCCTAAGACGGTAGTGGACAGTGGTAGCTACTGTGTCTCTCGTCCCCAAAATACCAGTGGGAGCTGAGAATGGCATTTCTTTAACTTTTCTAATTAAAATAAAAAGCCAGTTATCCTATCTTTCTCTGTGCTTTACTTTTTTAAAAAGGGAGAACAAATTAGCTGTCTTTTAGGGCGTGTTTGAGGGACTTAAATCTGCATTATTGTGCCCAGGATTGTAAAGAAAATAATCAGAACAAGATTTCCATTTAGAGTAGAAAATAGAATGGGGGATCATGTTCTTATTTTTAAATCCCACGATGCTGACACAATGTCAAGCCTGACTGCCACCCATTTAGGCACTTAGAAAGGGTGAGGAAGCCCCATTATAGAGAAATCCCTGCCTGCTCATGAGAGCACTGCACTGGGAGAAGCTGAAGGCTCAGTAAGACCCCTAACTGTCCCCAGACTTTGCTTGCTCTGCCTGTGGCATGCAGACTACCTCAAGAGAATGAGGTTCCCTACCAATCAGAAGCCTGCATGAGGGAGTTCTGTTCTTCTCACTAGCTCAGTGGTCATCACCTATTGCTAGAACTTTTCCAATCCTACCTTCCACGGTGCAGACCTCAATTCTCCTGCATTTGTGGAAAATTCTGGTTCTTCCTCGTCTGCTGCTATCCACCCACCCCTAATCCCACTTCAAATCACTGTGAATCACATCCCACTGGAAGGAACACATCAGTTCTGGACACTGTGAGGCCTTTTCTGCGCATAAGAAACGAAATCATAATGTAGTGACCTCTGCGTTCAGAGCACACGCAGAGCCCATTCCTGCCTTGTCTTTCAAGAATCGCTGTATAGCCCATAAGGGATAAAAGAAATTATTTAAAAATGTAACAAAATGAGAGGCTTTAGCAATTTTGTATGTTGACTATCATTTGAGTTCTTTCTCCTGGGATAGGAATACACCTAAAAAAAAGTGTGTGACCCCTACTTTTAAGTAATTCAAGTAAACAATTCAAGTAAGGCTAATCATATTGAGTGCTAAGACCTGAGGTACATAACAATGTATAGAGGATCCATTAGATGCACAGAAACAAGAGGTCCTCACTCCATGGTCTCACCAATTACACTATACTCTCATCATTGTGGAGTCCTTATTTGCAAACTCACCTACTCCCTAAAAGTTATTTGTAACCCCAAAATCAATACATGGAGTGCATTTGTGATCTGTGCTGAGGTCAAACAAGGCTCTGCTCTGCCTTCTTGCCTCGGCTCTCAGAGAGAAAAGGCCAGACCACGGATAGGGTAGGGCAGTGGAGTGCAATGCAGGAAGCCTCGACTTTGGGTCCAGTACGACGGAATTTGAATCCCTGCTCTAGCACCTGCTAGTGGCGTGGCCTCAGACAAGTCACTTAACACTTCTGAACGTTGATTTTTGTAAAATAAAATCTAACCAGAAGGGTTGTTTTTAGAATTTAAGATTATAGACCATGAGAAATGTGTGTGTGTGTGTGTGTGTGTCCTAGAAGCAAAGGTTCAGCATTTCCGAATTCAGTGTTCACAGCAACTGTGTAACTCCCTCTGACCAGGAGAACCGACTGCAGCGCACAGCTCCTACCTGTACAGCACCTCACTGCTGCGACACTCTCACCTCGCACTGCATTAAGCCCCACAGTAGCTCCGCGATCCTGTCATGACCCTCATTTTACCTGCACTGAACCCAGCGCGGGGAAGGGGACCGCCACTTACCCAGGTGGGGTGCGCACCACCGCGAGCCGGCAGCTGACCCGGGCGGCGGGCCCAGGCCTCTGTCCTCTCCAGAAGCTTCCTGTGCTGCTCCAGATACGACCCATGCCCCTCACTGAGGTCTACGCAGCCCTAACGACCCGGGCCTCCCCCTGCACAACCCCCAGACTGTTCACGGTCTTCATCCTCCCTTGACCTCTCCTGACCTCAGCCTGTCCCGAGGTCACCACGCCATCTTGCCAGGGCTGTGACCCGGCGTCCTTCAGACCTGACACCTTCATAACTGGTTTCCTACTGGACATCCAACCACACGCCAGCCCCTCTGCCCAACACACACACACACACACACACATACACATACACACACACCTTCGTCTTTTCTAATAATGTTTTCTTCAGAAAATCACGGGCCTCCATTCACCACCGGCCTCACTAACCCAGTCATCAAAATTTCATCCTCCTTGCCAGTGATTGGTTTAGGGAAGGGCCACGTGACACGACACCGGCCAATGAGGTGTGAGATGCCGGCTAGGGATTCTGGGAAAGGTCTCGTGGAGCTGAGAGATGCACCGGAAGTGACGCGTCCTCCCCCACCGGATGTTGTCCTGTGGAGAATGACGGCTGGGACTGCCGCGGGGATCCAAGCGCCGGAGGCCCAGGCTGACACTGCGAGCCCAGAAGGACAGAAAGACACAAGGAACCTAGGCTCTTAACGACCTGGAGGGGCGGCTGGACCAGCCCACCTGAACCTGTGGACTTTGAGACTTACCAAGTGACTCTCTTTGTTGTTGTTAAAGCTGTTTTGGTCTATTTTTTTGTTTTGTTACTTGCCACCAAAAGCATCATAAGTGATGCTCAAAAGCCACACCTCAGAATGCATTCCCTGAGTCGTTTGTAATTTAAACTTGGCTCCCCCATTGTTCACTCTCCATCTACAGCATACTATTTTCCTCTCTCTAGTTTGCTCTGTGTGCTACCGTGTAAGCTAAGTTTACAATATTGCTATTTTACTTACAGTATATTACTTGGAGTCTTCATATTGCTTATATCATATGACTGAGACTAGATTAGTTGCACCAGATTGCTCTGTTTTACTATATAATTTACTTCACAATAATTACCGCTCTTGGAGTGCTCCTGCTTGTTTTTATCTCTGTTCCCCACCTGGAGGGAATCTGCTTGAGGACACGGACCTGTCTCCTCTTCCCTGCTGTGCCTCTGCGCCCAGCGCAGTGTGGGGTACATAGTAGGCACTCAGCAGGTAGATGCTGAATGTGCGCACACGTCACACCTGTTCTCCCTGGGACCCATTCATTCCCGAGCACCACCACAAGTAGTGTGAGTCTGGGTAAGAAGGGAGAGGAGGTGACTTAGACGAAGTTATCATGTTAACAGCATTAAAAAACAAAATGAGTCATTTTATATACCATGAGCAGAATCAGAACAGGAAAAGCAACAGAGGAAGTATGAGATCACAAAGCTGATAAATGTGAGGCCTTGGGTTCCCAGGGGTCAGTTTGGCCTTTGAACGAGGAACTGAGATCCCTGCATGTGAGCTCACAGGGTGAACACACGTCTGTTGAGGAGGGGAGTGTTAGTTGACAGAAAGACATGGCAAGGTAAAGATCAGAGTCAGATTCCCATCATTCGTTTAAATGATACCTTCAGGGCTGTGTGAGCCCCAAGAGGAAACTCGAAAACCAAATGCTATGGATCCTAATATAAGAAGAGCTGAGGACCAGGACATGGAGACTGAAAACAGACAATTTGTGTCATGTTAATCTGTGAGCATGTGTGAGATGGCTTGTAAATGTCATCTTGGGGAAGTTGCCTTTAGAGGTTAATATTTTTACTGTCAAATTACACTTTTGCAACTATGTTACTCTAAACTACAAAGAGGCACAAAGGGGCCCTCCAGATGTGAATATGTCCCCTTTGGGGATCTTGGCAGACATATCTTTTGCTTCATTTTCTGTTTAGAAAAGACGCAAGAATTTAGTCCATGCATCAGCCACCCTCTGTGTTTGCCATCCTGTTGACTGCACTGTCTGCACTGATGGAAGGCTGACTGTTCCTTAGAAGGCTTCCCTTATGACCCCTCTCCCAACCTGAGAAATGTGCTGCTATGTTAGAAGGGAAAAAAAGCTACAGAATCAGATCATATGTTTCTCATGAGGTCACAAAAAAATGCTGAAATTCCACATTAATATAGGCAAAAATAATCAAAACTCCATGAAGAAAATAATCTTTGATATTCAACTGTCATTTGAATCAAACACTTTGTATGTATTACTAAATTTAGCAAAGTGCACTATGTCTGAGGCACAGCAGGTACTGAAAAGATATTTATTTTACCTTGAGTTTTTACCAAATAATAAACATCAAAAAGGAACAATAATAGCTCTCATGCATTAAGTGCTTACTGTGTACCTTGCATTGTTTTCAAAACTTTACACAGAACTATACCCATTAAATTCTCCAAATACTCTATACATTAGATGTTTTGTTCCTATATTATGGATGGGACAACCTCCCCTGGAGAGGCCAGGCATCACATCTGGTGAAAGGAAGAGCATGAATATGCACTCAGGTTCTCTGTGTCAGAGGCCTCCTCAGCACTGAGCATTGCTGTCTCAGTGTAGCCCATGCAAGTAAGATGTGCCCCTGCCTCTAGAGGACCACGGGCTGGTGGGGAAAGGCAAGACCTAAATACAGACTTCGGGACCTTTTATCAACATTATTGAGGTATAATTTACATGCAATACAATGCATCTGTTTAAAGGATACAGTTCAATGAGTTTGAGGTGTAAACCCATGAAATAATGAACACGCTGAGACACAACATTCCCATCACCCCAAAAGATCCATATGCCTCTTGTCAGCCCATGGCTCCCTCTGCCCCCTGGCCCCAGGCAACCACTGATGTGCTGACACCACAGATTACTTTGCGTTTTCTAAAATTTTGTATAAATGAGATTATAATATGCACCCTTCGTGTTTGGCTGCTTTCACCCAGCATAACGGTTCTGAGATTCATCCCAGTGGTTGCCTATGTCAGTGGCTGCCCCAGGCAGATGATGGAGCAATCTCTCTACCAGTTTAGTCTGCCTGTTTCATTGCTGTAACTGTAGGTATCTTCAGCACCAAGGCCAACAAATCAGGAAAATATCCTGTTCTGGTCAAGCTTGACTCCTCTCTAGAATGCTCCTGGGTTTTGTTCATGCTTCAGACATTTTTAAAAAAATTTTATCCTGAGTTCATAGTTGTAATCCATGAAGGGATTATTTATTCTCAGAGCTAATTCCTCCATGACAGAAGCAGAACTCAACACGCAATAGTATTTCCTTAGTAAACTTCACATCCATTCAAGTAAACCCCCAAGTTTAGGGAGAGTAAGCTGAGAGTGACAGCTCAGTGCCACAGATTGAGACCCAGAGAGGCCTACTTGACCCATCTGATAGAGACACGAAGGTGGCTTAGATCAAGGAGGTGGCAATGGAGGTGATGAGAAACGTTCAGCTTCTGGATGTATTCTGAAGTCAGCCCTGAACAGGATTTGACATTGAAATGGATATTGAATGTGAGAGAGAGGAAGAAGTCACATATGACTTCGGGGATTTTGGTGTGAGCAACCAAAAGAATAGAGTTTCCATCCCTGAGACAGGGAAGGCTGCAGAAGAGGCAGATTTGGGGAAGAGAGAAAATCCAGAGTTCAGTTTTGAAATTGTTAAGTTTGAAATGTAAATTAGACATCTGAAAGATGTTAAGTAAGAAGTTGGATACACAAGTACAGAGTACAGGGAGAGAGGTTCAAAGCTAAAGAAATAAGTTTGGACCTTTCATCTCCTCTCTAAGTTGAACACCCTCTAATCCTCCCTCTATTTTGGGTTCGTTCTTTGTTCTATCTTATTTAAAGTATTCTCAAAATGAGCAGCCTGGATCATTCTCTGCTTGATAAAAATCAGAGACAAAATCAAGACAGCCAAGTCCCAGTTTCAATTCAGAAACGTAGAGAGCTGGAAAGAGCATTTCTCCCACCCTTATCAAACTGCAAATTAATAATTTTTATTAAGCCTGTCAGAAAACTGCAGCTGCAGGGTAACAAACTAACCCGCAATCTGGAGACAGACATGTGCCTGGAGGGAGGAATAGATAGATACTGAGCATTTGCTTCCCTGGGGCAGGCACTGCTGGATCTCATATAAGCTAATAAGAAGAATTCAAGTAAAATTTTTAAATGAATCTCTAAAAGCTAAATATGGGCTACAGTGACAGTGTAAAGACCCCAGGGACTATAAATACAGAGGAGTTTGCACCCTCTTGCAGGGTCTATGAATCTTCCCTCACGTAGAGGGAAGATATGGGATAATCCTGAGACAGCTTTGCTTATGGTCCTGGCTGGGGAGGGAAACAGGAGTCACTGCTAAAACTATGCATAGTTCCATCTATTCTATTTCCCCTTGGTACAAAAGTCTTAGTTCTCAGGCAGAAGTATAATAAGAAATGTCAGGTTGCCAGAGGAACCTCATTGCATCTAAAAGAAAGAAAACAGCTCTACCCTGGGGTGAGGGGTGGGAACACATGCTAGACACACTGCAGCTGTAAAAGGCGAAGGAACACCTGTGAAGACCACACAGTAGAGACCAACGGATACAGTGTCTACTCAGAACATCAGAGAATTTGGCCCTGGTCCTCCACTAGGCAATATATAAACATAAATAGTATTTCTATACAACAGCCATAAAAATTAGAAAATTAAATTAAGAAAACAATGTTATTTATAATACAATAGTATAAAAAGAGAAAAAATACTTAGGAATAAACTTTCAAAAAGAAGTGCAAAATGTATGCTCTGAAAACTACAAAACATTGTTGAAAGAAATGAAAGAAGACTTAAATAGATGGAAATACACCTCATGATCAAGGATCAAAAGAGCTAATATTCTTAAGATGGTGATACCCCCCCAAAAAATTAATCTACAAATTCAGTGTGATCCTTAACAAAATCTCAGGTCTCTTTTTTGCAAAAATCAGTAGTAAACTGACTCTAATATTCAAAAGGAAATGCAAGAGACCAAGAATAGCCAAATAACTTTGAAAAAGAACAAAGTTAAAAATTCATACTTTCTGATCTCAAAACTTTCTACAAAGCTACATAAATGAAGACTGTGGTACTGACCTAAGATAGGAATATAAATCAATGCAACATAAGTAAATACTCAAATATATGGTCCATTAATTTTTTTAAGGCAATACAATGTGAGGGAAAAAAATCACTTTTTGACAAGTGGTGAAGGGACAACTATATAGACATATGCAAAGAAAATGAAGTTACCTTTATTCACACCAAATATAAAAACAAACTCTAAATGGATCAAAGATATAAATACAAGAACTAAAACCATAAAATCTTAGAAGAAAACATATGGATAAATCTTTAGGACCTTTGGTTAAGCAGTGGTGTTTTAGATATTATATCAAAAACACAAAGAAAAAATGATTAAATTTGGACTTGATCAAAACTGAAAACCTTTGTTCTTCAAAGGACACCATCAAGAAAATGAAAATATAAGCCACAGTATAAGAGAAAATATTTTCTAATCATATATCTGATAAGAATTTACATCTAGAATATATAAAGAATGCTCAAAACTGAGTAATCAAAAGATAAATAATTCAATTTAAAAATAGGCAGGGATCTCAATTGGCATTTCTCCAAATTTATTGTTCAATAAAACATTTAAAAATGCTCAGTATCATTGGCTATCAGAGAAATGCAAATCAAAACCACAATATCACAATAAGATAAGTTTTGATAAGGATTTTGAGAAATTAGATTCTTCTTACATTGCCAGTGGTCATGTAAAGTGGTGTAACCACTGTGGAAAAGTGTTCAATAGTTCTTCAAAATGTTAAATGTAGATTTACCAATTGACCCAGAAATTCCACTCCTAAGTACATGACCAAAAGAAATGAAAGCATATGCTCACACAAAAACTTGTACACGGATGGGTCACAGTAGCTTTATTCTTAAGACCCAAAACATGAAAACAACCCAAATATCCATCAATTAATTAATGGATAAGTAAAATGTCAAATGGAATATTATTGATTCATAAAAGAGAATGAACTGATACCTGTTACAACATGAATGAACATTGAAAACATTATGCTAAGTGAAAGAAGTTAGACTTACAAGACCACAGTATTCTGTGATTCCGTTTATAGGATATGTCCAGAATAGGCAAATGTATGGAGCCCAAAAGTAGATCAGTGGCTGTATAGAGAGAGGAAGGGTTAGGGAGGAATGAGGAGTGACTGCTAATGAGTATGGGATTTCACTGCGGGGGGAGGGGAGGGATGAAAATGTTCTAAAAGTGTGGTAACAGAATTGAGTTTAAATTCACTTCTACATTTTTTTAGCCTCATGTTATAATCACTCGTGATGAAAGTCCATATTTTACACGCTAATTTTATATTTTTGTAAGTGCTAAACTAAATTTGGCCTGAGGATGCCGTCTCTACATAACCAACTGCAATTAAAGTAATTGGAAGCCTAACTTTTGGTAACAAATAGCTGAGTCTCAGCCTATCACAGCAGCTGAGCTTCAGTCAAACACAGGCAGCCAACTAACCAGTCAAGCTGTTTCCAGAACCTCACCAAGGACTGGAATCAGGAAACAGAAGGTCACTAGGCCTGTCTCTCTGCCTCTTAACTCCGCCGCTCTCTGCTTTCCTCGCCTCACTCTGCGGAATGATTGATTCTGCCCTTCCCTGCACATGGCAAACACAGTGTAGGGACTTTGCCTGTTACACTTGCAATGGAGACTAACTTATTTCAAATCCTAGAGCGTCTGGTTCATCTCAGCGAGTTAACTGTCCAATCTGTTAGGACCAAGGGAAGAGGCTGCCCAGTATAAATGTGGCTGCTCACTGCCCACTCACATGTGTGAGAAGAGGTGAAAGGAAGGAATTATCAGGAAGAAAGAAAGAAAAAAAAAAAAGGATAAAAGATAATTATCTCAACCTGGGAAGACAGCCCAAAAGGTGTCTGCTGTGTTGATATAATTAAGTGAACAAGATTTTCAAACTGGCTGCTTTCTCATTAGTGATGATTGATGCCATATTCACATTCATCTGAGCCAAGAACCACCCGAGCAACATTTTCTCACTTTGTTTTCCTTAGTCTAAACTTTCACTCTCTCCTTTGAGTTAATAACCACCTCTCTCACGTGAAACAGTTCTGTGCACAAACTCTCTTTCCTTGTGGACTAGAGGGGGTCGGATGGCTTGAGATCCTCCGGGTTATCTGTCCCAGAGCCTCTCTCATGGAACCTGGCTACATGCCTGTAAGAACTTAATCAGGCATCATTTTGAAAGCAAATCTTTCCCCACTAAGTGCCAGGCATTACATTCCAGAATTCTCTTCCTGTTCACAAGCAAAGATCTCGGGAAGTGTTCCTTTCCTCTGGTTGCGGGCAAAAAGAAAAGTGTCCTCCGCCGGGGAGGATGTTCCTCTTGAATATCCCACCACATCATGGGCTTCGGGCATGATTAAAACTGTGCCTTGTAAACACTTGTCCAAATGTTTGCTCATCAATTTAGACACTATGTCTTTTCACATAATGATCTGGGACATGGGACAGAAAATACCCGAACACCAAATATGAATGCTCCGTTTATTACACTGAATATAGTGGGCATTCATTAAATACTGCATTGAAAAACTGAATGAATGAATCAACAGGCTAAAGGATTCGTGTTTATGCATTCATCCAGTTAATGTGCCCAGGAGGAGATGCTGTAGATGCATCAACAATGGGGGTGTGGTCCCTGCCCTCATGGGGCCTCACATTCTACTGTGAGAGACAGATAACAAACAGCAAGTCCACAAGCAAACAGATCAACAAATAAATGAGTCGATCAAGAAATACAGTATAGTAATGTCAGCCAGTGATAAGTGGTACAAATAAATAAGAAAATGGAAAGCAGAGACCAGGACAGGGACTGGTCAGAGGTGAAGGAAAGAGTGGACGTATGAGGATGACGTGGTTCTATTATATTTTTGCTGAATCTTGTCAACTGCGTTTCTCATATTTTTTTATTGGACTCCCTTAATGACTCTAATGGTTTTTGTTTCTTGGATAGATGGAAGAGAATTATTCAAGGGTTCTATTTTTAATTCTCATCTATCCCTCACACTGTTGCCAAAATCACATTTATTTTTAGTTAACTTTCTAATGTTCTCACTCAATAAAATAAAATTCTCCAATGATGACAGGAGTCAAACTCCTTGCATTGGCTGAAACAACCATCCCAATCTAGCTCCTGCCCATCCTTCCTCTCTCACCTCCTAACTCATCTCGTACTACCTGTGCTCCTCCACCAGGGAACTATGATTGTGCTGACTCCCGCCAAGAGGACGTTTCTTTTCATTGACTACCTGGTGAACCGCAATGTAATCATCAAGACCAAAGTTCTCCCTGACTCACCAAATAAAGTTTAGTAACTCCCTGTGCTGAGATTACTTTTCTTCCACACTTGAATTTGAAAGAAGGTCCAGCTTACTTAGAACAGTGCCTATTTCTCCAGATTTCCCAGACTCAATGGTTAAGTTTGAAAACACATTCGAATCTTTAACATCTGAAAATGAAACCTTTGCAGAGGGGACCGCGTTCTACCGATTTACCAGGCAACACCTGCTGCTGCTTTTGTTTGTCCTGAATCCCTGCTCACTGGATGGGCATGTGACTCAAGCATGACTTTGACCTGGTTTATATCAAGTTGGCCAGGGGCCTTCCCCAAGTGTTTTTGGACAAGAGTGGTGGGAAAGATTTTTTTCCTCCCTGACTGCAAGTCTGTACAAATGTGACTTGAAACTGCTTTACAACGATCCCTGCTTTGTGGACAAGCTGGTCAGAGAGAAGGAAATTGATGCATGACAATAAGAAACAGAAAGTATCCTGACATAGATCCATTTTCCGGTTCCTGCCAAACCCAAGACCCCAGCCTTCCCACAATTTGCTTAGGAGAACTATGAAGCCCCTCTGGAAAAGCTGGGCAGTTCAGCCTCACCATTCATTCATAATCAGGAGTCCTGACAACACATCCTTTACCTCCGACACCTGAGCTCAATGCTCAGCTCCCTCACATTAGACAGTGGACCGTGTAAGGTCTACATGTCAACCCCACAAAACATCCATCCCACCAAGGCAAAGTTTCTCTTTCAAAAGAACCGATTATCATTTGCACATTGGTTTTCATGGGCACCTTTTCTATATTGTTTTGTTTCTATTCTTTCAGGTATCCCAGTCCCATCTTCAAAGTTAGCTATTGGCTCTCCTGGGCACGTCAGTCCTGAGTCGCGGAGATGACTCCATAAGGAACTCATGTTTGAGGCAAGCTGCAAGTGTAGCCTATGGATTGACCCTGAAAGAGCCTCCCTTGGCAATAGTACCATGTCTTCACTGCTACAATTCTCTGCCTCTGTTGCCTGTCAGGCCTTGGTCCTGCGACCTTTTTGGATTGAGGAAGGTCATCAATTTTTCAATGAATCCACATTCTATGTTTCAATGAACATGTGTCGCCTCTTACAGTTTCAATCCGAAGGGATGTCTTTGTTAGCAGTGAAAGACGTCCTTTCCTAAATGTGGCCCATCTGTATTGTTGTGTGCATTCACTTCAACTTCAGTAGATGAACAGCATGTGATTGCTGCTCCAAGACAATGATTTCAGTCTGTTCACGTGGCGCCATAGACATTTCTAGAGGACGGACCAGGCTTTCTTTCTAGGACTCTGACCAACCACAGCATCCTTCATCAAGGCAGTCAAAGCTACACAATTATATTAATAACTTTACGTGTACAGTTGATGCTTAACCCTAATTTCTGTGACCCTCCCACACCCTACACACCACAAACACTCCCTCTCCCAATTCAAAATCCTTAGGATTCAAAAAGTCCTAAATTCTACAGGTACCATTCATGGTGGCAGCACACAATCAATAAAATACAGATTCCGGGGTGAGGTGAAGATCCATGTGCCTTATTTCCTACCCGTATGATCTCAGACCCCTAACCTCTCTGAACCTCAGTTTCTTAATCTCTGCAATGGGGAAAATATTCCTGATACCTGAAGGAGTTACTGGGGACTCTACTTTAAATGGCCAGTGCAAAGGGCACTGGAGGGAGGTGTTAGGTACCTGGCAGGCATTGAACAAACTTGAGCTCTCCATCCCAGTCTCTTATGAAGTTGCTGAAAGGAGGGAACAATCTGTAGGACTTTAAGAGCTCTCTCCAAGTCATTTCTCTTAAAAAAAAAAAAATCAGAAAAGCATTCATGAATTATTAAATATTTTTGAATACATACAACAAGAGTTTAGTGCTGAATATAGGAGAAACAGGGGAAGGATAGATAAAACGTCTGCTTGATAATGCTGGTTTATTGTTGCAAAACACGCATCAATAGGTTCGAAGAGGAATCCTCTTTGCAGTTCTAAAATACGTTAGGAATTACAAACATCTCTGTGAGGTAGGTAAGCCAAGCACCGCCACTCCTATCTGAGAGATGAGTAAACTGAAGCCAGACCGGCTAAGGGCTCGGCGAAGTTGCATAGCATGAAAGCGGCAAAGCAGGAATTCAACATGATACCTAGAAAATTCCCAAATTCTAGCTGCCTTTGCAGCAGAAATTAGCAAGCTGATCTTAAAGTTCATATGGAAATTTAAGAAACCCCAAATAGTTAAAACAATCATGAAAAATAACAAAGTTTGAGGAATCACATGTCCAATTACTAACTTACTACAAGCTACAGTAATCACGATAATGTAGTACTGCCATACGGAGAAGCAGATGGATCAATGGGATAAAGTTGAGAGCGCATAAATAAACCCTCACATTTATGGCCAGTTGGTTTTTGACAAGGATGCCAAGACAATTCAGTAGGGAAAGAACAGTCTTTTGAACAAATGGTGCTGGGGCAACTGGATAGCCACATGCTAAACAGATTAATTTAAACCCTTACCTCACACCATATACAAAATTAACTCAAAATGGATCATAGATCTAAATGTAAGAGCTAGAACTATAAAACTTTTAGAAAAAAATCTATGAGAAAATTTGTGTGAGCATGGGCTAGACAGTTATTTCTTAGATGTAACAGCAAAAGCACAGTCCATTAAAAATTGATAAACTGGATCTCATCAAAATGAAAAACTTTTGCTCTTCATACGACCCTATTAGGGCATGAAAAGACAAACTAATACAGTCTGGAATAAAATAATTCCAGATCAGATATCTGATAAAGGACTTGTGTCTAGAATATAAGAAGAACACTCAAAACTCAATAATAAAGTTTTTTTTAAAAAATAAACAATGTAAAAGATTTGAACAGATACTTCACCAAAAATCTGTGAATGGCAAATAGCACATGAAAAGATGATCAATATCATTGATTATTAGGGAAATGCTGATTAAAACAAAAAAAAAAATGGCATACCTCTACAAACCTAACAGAAAGGCTAAAATTGAGAAGACTAACCCTACCAAGTATTGGCCAACACGTGGAGGTGATAGAACTCTCAAATCCCAACGGTGGGAATGTAAAATGATGTGATCACCTTTGAAAACAGCGTCAGTTTCTAACACTTACCATACGTTACAATTTTTCTATTCCTCCAGACAGAGGCTTGCATTAATGTTTATAGTAGCATTTAGTTGTGCAGCCAAAAATTAGAAACAACCCAAATGTCCATCAACAGATTGATAAGCTGTGGTATATGCATACAGTGGAATACTGCTCAGTAACAAAAAGGAATGAACTATGGATGCACATTCCACGGGTGAGTCTCTAATTATGCTGGGCGGAAGAAGCCTGACCGAGTGAGAGAGAGAGAGAGAGCATGCGTGAGCACGCATTGTTTATGGTTCCGTTCATGTAAGACTCTAGAAACGAAAACTAATCTTCAAAGAGCAGATGAATGGTTTCCTGGGGATGAGACTAGTGGGACAAAAGAAAAGGGATTGTAAATGGGCATGATGACAGCTTAGCGGTTAAGGATATGTCCACTATCTGGATTTTAGTGACGATTTCACACCAAACCATCAAACCATCAAAACTCATCAAATTGTACAATTTAAATATGTGCAGTTCCTTGTATGTCAATGACACCTTTATAAAGCTGTTAGGAAGAAAAATGCCGTAGGCTGATAGCAGCCTCAACACACCGCCCTTGTACCTAGACCCATTCACACCTGTGTCTAGGTCTTACAGTAATAGGATCCACTTAACCTCTAAAGTTGGTTTAAATCATTTGAGTTTTCTTAGGAAACCCAATAACTTGCATATGAAGCTGATACATTCTGCCCACCATCAAAGCTGCATGGCAGGAGTTTAAAATGTTAACCAAATACCAGAACATCAACAAGGGTCCCCTTCCCTCCTACTGAACACAAAATAAGGATGTCTCCTGGAGACACAAGGCACTAGAGACCATATCTGATCAGGCCTGATATCCCAGACACTCTCACAAGCCCAATTCTCCAGTCACACCCGACCCTGGACCGCGGCAGGGCCCAGGTGAAGAAAAGCAGGTGAAAGGCTTTCAGGAGAAGGAAGGAGGCACATGGCAATGTTTACCTGGCAAGTGAAGCTGGGATGCTTGCAGGCTTATGCTGGCTCATTCCAAGATTCCCCTGAATTATTCAGAACAATTCCAGCGTGTTAGTTCTTAATTAGAGATGCCAAAGACAGAAATGAACAAATGATCTAATTAATATCGGAATCATAATGAGGCTGACAGGAACAAAAGGTTGAGAATGCGGCAATGTCTATCCCTGGCCAACAGAAAATATATGACACGTCTCCAATTAGAACGGAACAATAAAAGTCCAAATTACCAGCATAAAGAAGGACAAAATTAG
>CAUYPO010034766.1:0-49896 GCA_963574435.1 Cheirogaleus major
CAAATTCTTAAACTAGATTAAGAGAACACTGGAAGAACTAGACTGACAGCTAACTTCTCAAAAGAAACAATAGACTAGCACTCTGGGAGGCCTAGGTGGAAGGATCACTCAAGGTCAGGAGTTTGAGACCAGCCTGGGCAAGAGTGAGACCCCGTCTCTATTAAAATATTAGCCGGGCAACTAAAAATATATAGAAAAGAAAAGCTGGGCATGGTGGCGCATGCCTGTAGTCCCAGCTACTTGGGAGGCTGAGGCAGAAGGATCAACTGAGCCCAGGAGTTTGAGGTTGCTATGAACTAGGCTGATGTCACAGCACTCTAGCCCGGGCAACTCTGACTCAAGAAACAAAACAAAACAAAAACAAAGAAACAATGGAAACCAGAAAGTGTAACTTTTCAGTTCCAACTGCCACCATCATTATTGCAACTCCTTCAGGCTGAAATAGATTCCAAGAGATTTAAAGGGCCAGACCTCCTTTTCCCCTTAATTTCCCCCTTTCCCTGCTTGAGAGGCAGACATTTAAGGACTAAGACATTCAAAGGCAATCAAACATATGAGGGAATTTAGAAAGTCACCATGCATCCTCAGGAAAAGTCACAAGCTCACATAAGACCTGATAACACCTTAGGTTTACATACCTCAGGAGGATCCTTGGTACAAGAGATAACCCATAATAATAATTTTTCAAAAACAGTTACGTGGTGGGGAAGGAGAAGAACCTGATTTCCAGAATTATAAGATTCAAATGTCAAGTTTTAAACAAATATTACAAGGAATATAAAGAAACAGGAAAGTATAGCCCATCCATAGGAAAAAATAAATTAATAGGAATTGTCCCTGAGTAAGACTAGATGGTGGATTTATTACATGAAGACTCTAAAACAAATATTCTAAAGATGCTCACAGAGCTAAAGGAAGACATGAATAGACTCAGGAAAATGATGTATGAACAAAATAGAAATATTATAAAAAGTGTCAAATAAAGAAAACAACAAGAACATTGTGAAGCTGAAAAACACAATAAAAGAAATGAAAAACTCACTAGAGGGATTCAAAATCAAACTTGCACAGGCAGAAGAATCAGAAAACTTGAGACGGGATAATTGAAATTATCAAGTTTGAGGAAGCGAAAGTACAAAGACTGAAGAAAAGTAAACAGCCTAAGGAACTAGTGGCACACCATCAAGTGGGCCAACATATGCATTTCTGGGGTCCCAGAATGGAGAATGAAACAGAGAGATTATATGAAGAAATAACTTAAAACTTCTCAAATTTGACAGAAGATATGAATATAAACATCTAATAATCTCAACTAACTCCAAGTAGGATGAACTCAAAGCGGTCTACACCAAAACACATTACAATCAAACTGTCAAAAGTCAGACACAAAGAAAATCTAGAAAGCAGCAAGAAAGAAGCTACTTGTTACACACAATGGAAACTCAATTATATTTAACAGCAGAGTTCTCTTCAGAAACCTTGCAGGGCATAAGGCAGTAGGTTAATATATTCAAATTGCTGAAAAACAAAGCCCTATAAACCAAGCATTCTATATGTGACAAATTGTCCTTTAAAATTAGGGAGAAATAAATAAAAATACAGACTTTGCAAGAAATGGTAAAGGGAGTCCTTCAGGTTGATATGAAAGGACACTAGTAACTTAAGGTCATATGAAGAAATAAAGATCTCTGATAAAAATAAATTCACAATTGTAAAAGCTAGTATTAGTCAGTTGTGGTGGCACATGCCTGTATTCCCAGCTACTTGGGAAGCTGAGGTTGGAGGATCATATGAGCCAAAGAATTTGAGTTCAGCCTGGACAACATAGCAAGATTACATCTCTAAATAAATAAATAAGGAAAAATTTTAAAAAGTTAGTATTATTGTAACTTTGGTTTGTAACTCCACTCTTATTTCCTACATGGCTTAAGAGAATAATGCATTAAAAATGATTACTAGGGTTCTTGTATGCTATTAAAATTAAGCTGGTGTCAATTTAGTGTTATAACATTATGATATTAAATGTAATTCACAAAGAAACTATCTAAAGAATACATACTAAGGAAAAAGAAGAAATTAAAACTTACACTCAAAAAAATAGCAAAATGGAACAAGACTCTTCTTATCAGTACTTACTTAAATAAAAATGGATCAAATGCTCTAATAAAAGACAGATACTGACAAAATGGATAAAAAAAATTATCTAACTATATGCTCTCTAGATCCAAAGGCACAAACAGGTTGAAAGTGAAAGGATGGAAAAGATAATCCATGCAAATAGTAACTAAACCCATTTGAGACTCAGTGACCAATGTTTTTACTGGGGGCTGGTCATGTAAGTATTCTCTAACACACACCAAGATTAAAGACTCCCAGAAGGAAAGCATGGGTTCCGTGTAAACCACATTGTTTGCACAAACAGTTTAGGTACAGGGAGATTCTCTTATCATTCAGGGAAGGCTGAGAAAGCCCCTAAAAGTTAACTAGCCAGATGCCAGCCAGAGGCCAGCCTTTCAAACAGGCTTTTCTAAAGATAGGAGTCTCAGGCCCGCTATGTTAACTCTTTTTTTTTTTTTTTTTTTTTGAGACAGAATCTCACTCTGTCACCCTGGGTAGAGTACAGTGGTGTCATCATAGTTCAATGCAACCTCAAACTCCTGGGCTCAAGTGATCTTCCTGCCTCAGCCTCCTGAGTAGCTGAGATTACAAGTGCATGCCACAATGCCTGGTTAATTTCTCTATTTTTTTTAGATATGGGGTCTCGCTCTTGCTCAGGCTGTTCTCAAACTCCTGAACTCAAGCAGTCTTCTGGCCTTGGCCTCCCAGAGTGCTAGGATTACAGGCATGAGCCACCATGTCCAGCCTATGTTTATTTTTTTCTGTGTAATTGTGAACACCAGTTGTTAACTGTGAAAATCAACCAGCTGACAATAACTATGATAATACATTAAAAATGAAGTTACCTCTAATATGTTAAAGTCTCTACTGTAAAACTCTATTTTTTGCCCTAAAATGATTTTTTAGGGATATTCTGATGGTTTAGCACAGAAGAAAGATTTGGGAGGAATAATAGCATTTGAGGTCTAAAAAAATAAACATTCCTTAATCTCTTGGGGCATAATTTAAAAATGGCTAGTAGAGAATTCTTTTTTTTTCCAAGATGGATGACTAGAGACACCAGTGACCAATTCTCCTTAGAAGGAAGAACCAAAATTATAGGTAATCATAGCTTGAGTGGAGTGTTTAGCAGAGAGTGCTGGAGCCTATTGGAGAGTTCACTGGAAGAAGTTTTGACATCAAGAAAAGAAAAAAAGAAAAAGAGAAACCCGAGGGACTTAGTATTCCATGGAAGGGGAAGTGGGGGTGCTCTGGGCTCTCCCAGCCCCTGTGGCAGACTGCTAGCATCTGAACTTAAGGAGAACATCTTTCCCCTCACAGGCCCAAGTACTGGAGTGGGCTTCTTGAGGCCATTATACTGGGCTACCACCTCACGCAGGGTCCCTTGCTTTGCCCTTGGACCCAAGCTATGGTGGTGGGTGCCACACAGAGTGCACACCCACTGTAGGACTTTGTACTTCCCAAGGATCTTCAACTCTTGGGTTTTAACATCACTGGATCCCTTGCAGATGTTCCCCAGCACCTACTTGAATTGTGGAAGCCCCACAGGGTAGCTAGGTCAAGAGGAGCAGCAGGATTCCCAGCAGTCCAACCCTCAGGGATTGCTGCTCCTAGGGGGAAGGGGAAGTGACTCACACCAAGGGAGAACCCCATCGGACAAAGGAAACCAGAATGTAGGCTTTTCTATGTCCCAGAACTTCCCACTTGTGGGCAGGGAGTGGCTGTGCCCCTTTTAGGCACTGTGTTGGGCTCCATGCTGTGGTTCCACCCCAGCAACTGGGCAGCCCCAGTGCTCATGTAGTGACATGGAAGAGGGGACTTCTCCTCCCTCTTGTCTACTGATGCAGAGCTGGAGCTTCTCCTGCAGGAGCACTCGTGAATGGCCTTTCTGGGGCATTTCTGGGTAAACTGCATCCCCATGGGAGGTATGCCTTCCAGGGCCAGGTTTGCATGGGGAGTGGAATCCATCTTCCTCTCTACATGGAATGGCAGTGTTACTGCAGATGTACAACGGTGTCTATCAAATTGGAATATCCTGAGCACTGGGACAGGGGCATGACGGGGAAGCAGATCGCACTCCTGCCAGCCTGGGAGTGGAGAGGAGGTGGGTTTTCTTCCCTTCCCCTGTGGAGATCTCAGTGAATTTCACTGGGAGCTACCCCTGCCACCTCCTTCAGGGCTTGGGCTTGTGCCCACCATTGGGATATTCCATATACCTATCTGCTGCTGCTGCAACTAGTACTTACCCATGGATGCCCCACCTACTAGGGTGCAGGCTGAACTGCTCAACCCAGTGAAAAAAGTACTGGGGAAAAAAGTGCGCACTACTGAGGAATGAAATAACCATGATGAGACCTCTCCCACTCTGGACCCTCCAGAGGTAGTGAACCTGTTCACAGGACCAGTACATTGCTACCACAAGCAGCATATGAGAAAGTCACCACACAAAGATGATATATAACCAAGGAATTCATATAGAGTCTTTGCCACTGAAAGCACTCAGAGCCAAAGCCAGGCTATCATAAAAAATGCACATTATAGTCACATCCTCAAGAGGGGAAAAAGACCCCAGTCTAATTCAAAATAAATTCAGAAACAATGAGAATAGTCTATCTATATTAGAAGGACCCAGAGAAACAATTCTGGTATTATGAAAGAACAGAGTTTTACAACATCCCCAAAAGATCACACTAACTCTCCAGCAATGAAATGAAACCAAAATAAAATCTTTGAAATATTAGATAAAAAATTCAAAATACTGATTATAAAGAAGCGTCATAAAATCCAAGAGAAAGTTGAAAACCAATATAAAAAATTTTTTAAAAATTCAGGTTATGAATGAAAAATTTTCTAAAGAAATACTTTTAAAAAAGCAAACACAACTTCTGGAAATGAAAGATTCATTTAGGGAATTACAAAATACAATGGAAAGTTTTAATAATAGACTAGACAAGGCAAGAGAAAGAATTTCAGACCTTGAAGACTTTCAAATTAACTCAGTCAGACAAAAATAAAGGAAAAAAGAATTAAAAGAAATAAAAGTCTTCAAGAAATATAGCATTATGTAAAACATCCAAACCTAAGAATCATAGATATTTCTGAGGGAGAAGATTAAAACCCTATTTGGGGGAATAATTGAGGAAAACTTCTTTGGTCTTGCTAGAGATTTAGACATCCAGGTATAAGAAACTCAATGAACTCCTGGGAGAGTCCTTGCAAGGAGGACTTCACCAAGGTACACAGTCATAAAACTAAGTCAATATGAAGAAAATAATCCTAAAAGCAGTGAAAAAAATGCATTCAATTACTTAAAAAAGATAACACATCAGACTAACAGCAGATGTCTCAGTAGAAACCTTCCAGCCAGAATGGATTAGGGTCCTCTATTTAGTATTCTTAAACAGAACAACTGTCAGCCAAGAATTTTGTGTCATGCAAAACTAAGTTTTGTAAATGAAGGAGAAATAAAGACTTTCCCAAACAAGCAAATGCTAAGGGAATTCGTCACCACTAGAGCAGCACTACGAGAAATATTCAAAACAGTTCTAAACATTGAAATTAAAGGTTGATACCATTATAAAAGCACACAAAAGTATAAAACTCACAGGGGTAAAAATGGTAACACTATTAAGAATACAAAGCAACTAGGTAATAATTGACATAATAACAGAAATAGTATCTCACATATTAATATTAACATTGGCCTAAATACCCTATCTAAAAGGTACGATTGACAGAATGGATAAAAAATAAAATCTAAATATCTGCTAATATCTGCTGCCTTTAAGAGAATCATTTAAAACCGGTAGAGATTTTTACAGATTCAAGGTAAAGGGGAGGAAAAAATTATACTACACAAACAGAAGCCAAAATTGAAGAGAAGTAGCTATACTTATATGAGATAAAACTTTAAATCAAAAACTTTAAATCAAAGTTTTAAAATCAAAAGACTTAAAATCAAAGACTTTAAATCAAAAACAGAAAAAAAAAGACAAAGAAGGTCATTATATAATGATAATGGAATCAATTCAACAAGATGTATCAATCCTAAATATACATTCACCTAACACCAGGGCCCCAGATTCACAAAACAAATACTACTTGACCTAAGAAAAGAGATAGATGGCAATACAATAATAGTGGGGAACTTCAACACTCCACTGACAGCACTAGACATATCACTGAGGCAGAAAACATGGACTTAGATGGGACTCTAGAACAAATGGACCTAACAGACATTTACAGAACATTCTACCCCAAAACTGCAGAATATACTTTCTTATCATCAGCACAAGGAACATATCCTAAGATAGACCATATATTACGCCACAAAACAAGTCTCAGTAAACTTTAAAAAACTGAAATCGTATCAAGTATCTTTCAAGTATTTTGTCAGACCACAGTGGAATAAAATTAGAAATCAATTACAAGAGGAAGCCTCAAAACTATATAAATACATGGAAATTAAACAAACTTCTCTTGAATGATCTTTGGGTCAATGATAAAATCAAGATGGAAATTAAAATTTTTTTTCAAAATGAATGATCATAGTGAAACACTTAACAAAACCTCTGGGATACAGAAAATGCAGTGCTAAGTGGGAAGTTTATAGTACTAACTGCCTATATCAAAAGACAAAAACATCACAAATTATAATATACTGTCACACCTCCAGGAACTAGAAGAACAAGAACCCAGTAAAAGAAAAGAAATAACAAAGATCAGAGCAGTACTATATGAAATTAAAGTAAAAAACATACAAAGTACCAACAAAATGAAAAGTTAGTTCTTTAAACAGATAAAGAAAGTTGACAGATCACAAGCTAGATTAACCAAGAAAAGAAGAGATGATTCAAGTAAAGCTCAATCAGAGATGAAAAAGACATAACAAATGATACCAAAGATATACAAAAGATCATGTGAGACTAGTATAAATATCTCTACGTCCAAAAGCTAGAAAATGGAATGGAAAACCAAATACCACATGTTCCCACTTATAACTGGGAGCTAAGTTTTGGGTATTTGTATTCATATAGAATGTAATAATAAACACTGGAGACTCAAAATGGGAGAGGGTGAGGGGGGCGTGTGGGATGAAAAATTACCTATTGAGTACAATGTATCCTATACAGGTGATGGCTACACTAAAAGCCCAGACTTTATCACTCTACAATATATCCATGTAACAAAATTCCACTTGTACCCCCTAAATCTATTGAAATTTAAAAAAGAGATTTATTTCTATAAAATGTCTAATTAGACGAATATGCGGTTCTTTGGTCACACCTACTATTCTTGTGTGAGTTCTCATAAGAAACCAATTTTAATTTGCCTTTATGTATCTGACACAAGAGTGTTGCCACATAGTAAATGCACAAAGGACTTGCTGAATAAGTGAATGAATGAATTCTTTCTCCTTTGACTTGCTTTCAGAAGTAATTTAAAACCAACTTCTGCAGGAAGCATTGTTTAGTTTATCCTAAGTTCCAACTTGTCACAATTTTATTTTGTATCCTCTTTTTATATACACATTGGGCCATATTAATTTTCAATGCTCTCTCCACCTCTTGTCATATCACTTCATGTGCAATTCATCTTCTATGTTAGAATGTAAGCCAAGGCTATATATGACATGGCTGGAAAAAGCTCCAAATATAATCCTATGTTAGCAAATTAAAAGAGAAATTTTGTCACAGGTGTCTTAGACTCACCGTTACTGAAGAATGTGCTAACCATAAAGCCAAAGGATATTGAAGCAATGGCGTAACACACAAAAAAGACAAAGATAAAACTATAGTCACTGTAGCGGAAGATTGGCTCATTTACAACCTACAATAAAACAATTATGACATCAAGTAGGGTACACAATGAGTATTGTCACACAAACCCAAGGGAAGAGGGAGAAAATTATGGCCCTAATGAAACAGATCATGC
Organism: Cheirogaleus major; assembly: GCA_963574435.1. NCBI lineage: Eukaryota > Metazoa > Chordata > Mammalia > Primates > Cheirogaleidae > Cheirogaleus > Cheirogaleus major. The sequence goes on from CAUYPO010034766.1 coordinate 8,053, forward strand.
TGCTCAGTGACTGAAACTCCATGAGATGGTAAATTACATAACTCATTTCTTACAGAGGGGTTTAAGTCTTGTTGAGAGAATCAGCAGCATCTCAATTTTCATAGTAGAGTCAATAAAAACCACAAATCATTCTCCTGGCAATCTGAGACCACTCAGCTCAAGCCATGATAACTCTTACCCTCTCAAAGGATTTTTTGCAGCAGGCTGCAATCAACTAGAACTAAGCTTTCTAATTTAGTAGCCATTAACAATATGTAGCTGTTAAGGACTTTAAATATAGATAGTGTGACTGAGAATTACATTTTTGGATTTATTTTAATTATTCTGAATTTAAATAAAAAGCTAAAGTAGTGTCAAATACAGATCAAGTATTTCTAATGAAAATTTAGTGTCTGAATTGAGATGTGCTATAAATACAAAACACACACTGGATTTTGAAGACTTAGTACAAAAAATAATGTAAAATATCTCATTAATTTTTCAAGTGATTACATGTTGAAATAATATTTCTATATATTGGATTAAATTAAATATATCATTAAAATAATTTCATCTGTTTCTTTTTACTTTTTAAAACTTCTAGTGGCTACTAAAAATTCCGTATAGTGACTCATTATATTCCTATCAGACAACACAAAACTAGACACTTGCCTTAGCACAGAATAACACACATATCAAAACAATAATAATGATATATAAAAGGAAGAATGTGAAGAAATGTGTAGCCCAGATCATCCAGTTTTTTAGTCCAATTATAAGCTGGTATTCCTGCAGGAAAGTCAACACAAACCAAATTATTACATGTATCTGCAATTCATGGTGCTTTCACATACATTTTTCTAATTTCAATTCCTATGTAAAATCCTATATGAATGGCCAATATTGTCTCTATTTTATAAGTGAGAAAAATCAAGTCTCATAAAGTCAAGCATGTTGATCAAAATTATGCAGTTAGTCAGGGCAGAATTGGTATTACTATATACTTATCCTGAGTTCAGAGACCTTTTGTTTTTTAATAATACACCCCATATTGGACCACAACGGAAAACATTTCAAATTAAACTTGAAAGCATTGAGATGAGTATCTTTTTTGTATTATACTCTGCTTCCAGGAATATTAGAGAATGTGTCTATGGCAACATATCTGTTTCCCCCTCTGGTTGCAATCAAGATTTTTCTCTTTGTCTTTGGTTTTCAATAGTTTGAATATAATATACCTAAGGGTGTGTGTGTGTGTTTGTGTGTGTGTGTTGTATTTATCCCACAGTTTTCTCTGAGCTCCATTTGACTCTTTCTTTCTTTTGCTTAATTTTATTTTTCTAATTAATGTACAGAAAAATGACCTTTTTGTATCCAGTTCTATGAATTTAAACACATATAGATTTTTGTTATTACTACCACTATCAGGACACAGAAGTCCTTCATAACCTCCAGATTCTCTGTTCTGCTATTTTTTATAGTCAGACTCTTTCCCACCCCTTGACTCTTTCTTACAGTTTTGATTTCTCTGCTAGCACTACCTATCTGATTTTATAGGTTATCTACTGTGCAAAAAAGCAGTTAAGCACAGAAGGCCTGAGACTGCTCTTCTTAGAAAGGCATGTTTACAAAGGGCCAACCTTTGCACATGGGAACTTGGCTAGTAAACTGTTCCTTACACTCATATGAGTTTTGCTAATAGATGAAGGTGACTGACTTTGCTAAACTGTACACACAATATGATTTATGCTGTATATCTACTTTCTACTTTTTGGAATTTTGGTATGTGCTAGGCAAAGGGTGCCTATGTGACCAACTCCCAATCAAAACCTTAGGTACCAAGTTTCCAATCACAAACACGTGACTGGATTTTCATTCCTGGGGCAAGAGTGACCCCTGATGAGGGTACATGAGGAAGACTACAGTAGGTGGATCCCTCTAGGCTTCACCTGTGTCTTTCATCCTTATGATGCAGCTGTGTATCCTTCCTGCACTATACTATCATAAATCCTAGCTGTGAGTATAACTATATGCAGAGTCCCATAAGTCCTTCTAGTGAATCTCAGAAAATGCTGTGGTCTCAGGGATTTTGGACACATCTACCTTTTCCTTCACAGCTTTAAAAATATTAACCATAGTGACCTTAAATTCACTCTCTGATATTTCCAACATCTGTGTCTTAATTGAGCCTGATTCTGGTGATGGATGTGCCTCTTTGGACTGTGTTTTTTCTTGCTTTTTGGTCTGCCTTGTAATTTTTTGTTGAAATTCAGACATGTTTAGGGCAGCAGTAGATACTGACGTAAAGAGGCCTTTAGTGTGGGGCTGGGTTCTGTTTGAAGTTCACTATTGTTCTTGGTACCAGAGACTTCAAATTCCTATGGTGATCTTTTTGGTCTCCCTCCTTTACACTGGGTTTTCCTATGTGCTGCTCCCCAGAGACAGTTTGTCTCTGAAGCTCTGCCAGCTCGCAAAATTGATCAGTGGCATCAGTACTCACTTTTCATGTTCCATATTTGGATTTATTGCTGCTACGATGTAACAACTACCTACCAGTGCTGAATATGTACAAATAATCCAACTCTCCATATAAAAGATCTCCACAGACCTAAAAAAATCTTTACAGAAACTTTATCAGAAAGTAAGCAGGATTACCTTCAATTTTTGTTCTTTTTCCCACACAATGGCTCGCACAATGGAAAGTACAGTTGGAGCGAATGTGAGTATGAATACCAAAGGGAGGAAAAAACTGCTGACCCAAAGTAATCGATCATGAGGATAAAGTGGGTATGGAAATCTCTGTACAAAGATGCTAATACCATCAAAGAGCTTTTTTCCAGCACTGTTCTCATGATACAGCATGATGGCCTTATCCAATGCATGCTGTACAGCCAGGAACCCTTCTTTGATATACCCTGCATAATAAAACAAATATTTTCAAGTAAAACAGAATAAGAAACAGCTCAGACACACAAACAAGAAAGCAACTCAAGTAAGTCATAGCCTGTCACTTACAGAAGCTAAACTCACTCTTGTATCAAGACCAGTTAGACATAATTACTCTGAGAATCTATCATAGTCTTGATATAAAAGTAAGGAACACTTCTTCAGATGAATCAGATTCACATCTTCCCAAAATTAAAATATTAATTAAAGTCGTAGGCTTGCTAAGTGCAATTTCTTTTCTTTTTTTCTTTTTATTATTTTAGAACTTGGGGCTGGTAAGAATGCTAAGTGTAATTTCTATTTTAAAAATAAGAATGCAGATTTAAATAAATATTGAAGAGATGAAGACTTGGAAACATAAAAAACTCCAGAAGCAGAGACTACATGGCAAAAATGATAAATTGCATCAAATTAAAGATTTCTGTTCAATAAGAGAAGCATGGATAAAATAGGAAATTGGGAAAAGATACTTTTAATACGTGGAGCCAATAACATCTAGAATATACACAGAACTCTTGAATAATTATAAATCTTTAAATAAAGTGTGTTATATTATTTGAAACCCTGTGCTCTGTTAATGGACTTGCTATTTTAAGTTTTAAAATATTTAAAAAGGTTATTTTGTGGTGATATAACTTACACATTAAACATGGTTTCCATTCCTTCCTTGATTCATGTAATAAATACCTTAATTTTCCACTAATTTCCTGGCCACTTCTTCTTAGTCTTTGTACACTTGTCTTCTTTTGCTTACTTTTCCTTAATTTGAATGTTATCTAGCACTCAGTCTTTCATCCTCTCTTCTTTCTCTAACATTTTTCCCCCAAATTAGTATGGTACTAAGGGAACTTAAAGGTATGATGCCTGTGCTTGAGTAACGTGCCACTCAAAGTCCAAAAGTACAACTGACAAAGTAACATCCCAATGTCTGAGAGAAAAAAGTCATTCTTTGAAATACTTTGATCAATTATACAAATTATTATTGTATAAATGTAGAACACAGATAATAGTATTCTTTATTCAGCAACAGTATAAAACAAATATATTGTGTTCAGATACAAACAAAATCCAAAGTTAAACTATGAATGCCATCACTTGTAGAGATGCATCTACTACCATATATATCATACCTCCTATTCCTGCTGAATATTGCTCTACCTCTGTATCTCATAACTTCCAGGAGAAATTTCACTCTTTTTCACTTTTTCACAATAGACCTTTAATGATCTATTCACCTTTTAGACTCATCTATAGTAGCTTCCCACATGCACTTTCTATTCTAGCTATAAGAAATAGCAAATAAACAAAAAGCTATGCGGTTCCCTGAATGTGACATCCTGTCCCGCCCATGTTCAAGATTTTACTCCCACTGCCTGGAATAATTCCCCTTACCCCTACTTCACCTAGCTAATTCATACAGGCTCATGTAGATTCAGCTTAAATGTTTTCTTTCTCAATAGACTTCATAAATATTATTTTTAAGGTTGTCTAATAGGTTCGTCTCTTCTCCTACTGGTTATGCTGCTTCTAATTTTTGTTGCTAATGCTAGAATGTGTATGCCTTTCTCTCCCATTGAACATTCACTAAAGATAAAATTTCAGGATAGTTGGGAAAACTAAATTCCACAGTATCTTTTCATATGCTAAATTCCACTTATCTTTTCATATAAGATAATACAAAAATAAAAATTTGAATTAAAAGCTACCATCACAATTTAAAAAATGTTACACCATATCAATAGAATTGTATACAGACATGAATAGGCAAGCGATGCCAACAAATGAAAGTGTGTGTATTGGGAAAGCAGACCACTAATACAAACATAAAAAGATATTGATATAAGAATTGAGGAGTAGGATTAAGATGGCCAACTAGACGCAGGTAGTATGTGTCTCCTCCACAGAGAGGAACCTGAATAGTAAGCATATTCCAAATAGATCACCTAAGAGAGAACACTAGGATTCACAAAGGAAGCGACAGGAAGCACCAAAAATGGGTAAGGAGAGGGTTCAGGGCAACTTGTCTGGCCAGGGACTGGCTAAGAGCCAGGAGAAGCTCTTGGACATGGGGAAACAGTAAGAGAGAAGCTCCCAGGGCTCCACACTCTGAGATAAACTTTTACAGTTTTGGTTACAAGAGAAACCCTTAACCCATTCAGGTCTCAGGCCTAACATAGGGAGCTTATTACTCCAAAAAGGGAACCTACATGGAATCCCACAGGCATCCGAGCCTAGACCAGCTTGAGCCAGATGTCATTCTGAGTGCTTAGATACCAGGGAAATGCAGGTGCACCTGTAGCCACTGTGTGACTACGAAGAGGGATAGAGGAGCCCACGCACCCATGGGAAGGTCCCTATCACCCTGTTGTGGGCTGCTGCTGAGACTGGGACAAGAGCAGACAACACTTTCCACAGATTCTTGCCTACACTGCTTGCCTTGGTGGGGCCTCAGCCTTTTCGGAAGCGGGTCCAAGGTGCCATTCTGTGAATTTGACACTAGGCTGCACAGTGCCCTCAGGATGAGTTTGGGCTGACGTGGATGCAGCCCTCACCTGACTGGGGAGGGGTTTCTAGCACACATCTGGGACGGTGCCCACCATCTTGCAGCCAGCTGCCGTGGGACTGAGTCTCAAGCAAACTGTACTCCCTGCAGTTTCCTGCCAGGGCAGCTTGCCTGAGAAGGGCCCCACCCTCTGTGATTACAGGCCCATGGGGCCATTTTGGGAGTTTAAATCTGATATAAGAATAGAAAGAAGATAAAGCATGAGATATAATAGTAAGTTTACCAAAACCTAGTTTTGGTAGAATATAAATTTAATTTTAAAAATTACCAAAAATTAGATACGAGAAGGAAGAAGATGGCTCACTAGAAACATTGGTTACCAAATCATCTCAGAAAGAAGGGAAAGTTTTAGATAAAAATATAAAAACATAGATTGTGTATAATTCTGAGGGAAAAGTGCCAGAACCTACCAGAGATTCCATGGGAAGAACTTGTGGAGCAGAACAAGGATGAGCAAGATATTAGCAGAGATCAACCCTCAAGAGGTCTGGAGCCCAACAGAAAGGGTAGGTTAGAGCAGTTTGTATCTCCTTCTCTCACACCTCTGGAAGTCAGCAGGCTCCTGAGCTGCTGAAGTGACTTTCTACCCTCACAAACCCCAAAGCTGCTGCTAGCAGTGAACTGGGATCTTCTTGAGGACAAAGTACCAGGATGCCAACCCTCTCGGAGTCGCTTCCCATCACTGTCACCACAGACCCAAGCCAAGAAGGTGGGTGCCATACTGCCTCTCCATCCATTGTGTGCTTTTGTCCTCTCCCAGGGAGCTTCAAGCCCCTCAGTTTTCATCTCACTTGTTCCCACACAAACATTCCCTAACTCTGGCCCAGACTGGTGGCCACAGGGACCAGTGGGACCTAGCTAGGGGATCTGTGTGATCTCAGAGCTTAGACATCTTGGGCGGGCTGCCTTCCAGTGATAGGGACAGAGATGACCAGACTTCCAGCTCTTCTCCATTCAGACTCTTCCTCCCCAGCACCTCCCTGACCCACTGCTGCTGAGAGGGATGACAGAGCCAAGACTCTCAGAAGTGGCTGCTTGCCCTCTGTGTGCACACCACACCAAGGCTTCTATGGAGAGTAAGGCTCACACCTTTCCTCTTAAACACCTGCAGCAGACCAAGTGGCACTCAGATCGTGAGATCCCTGCCCTCTGGCCCTCCCCAGAGCTGCTCACTTGGCTGCTCTAGCAGAGCAGGGTATACGTTCTCAGCTGCCTGGGAAAGGACCCTCAACCCCTGCCAAGACAGCTTTGTTACCTGCCTTTGTGGAGCCTGAGGGTAGGCCCACCCAATCCAGCCCTGCCCAGCCTCACTCCACCACCCATTTCTGCTGTGGTGGAGAATAAGAGGTAACCAGGGAGCTTTAGGGCCCCACTCATCACGTGGGACATGCAAGTGCTTCTCCTGATGGACTAGAGCCAGTCACAGGTCACCAAAAACACCACTGCAGTTGGCTCTTTCCTGCAAGCGCCACCTACTGGCAGGGAGGATAACTTGTACAGCCTCACACAGCATTTACTGACTCAATCATATAGGGTGTGGCTGACTCTTATCCACAGGCACCACCTAGTGTATCAGAGATTAAACTGGGTATCCCAATATAATTCATGCTGTTAAGAAGACAGCTGGGGAAAGAGAAAGGATTTCAAAGACCTTTATCTTCCCTCACCAACAAAAGACAGGAAATCTGCCCACACACAAAATACACCACCACTACAGCCTACAAATAAGTAGCAACTGAGAAAAACACCACATTAAAGATATCTGTAACCAAGGTATCCATCCAGAACCTAGACCCACACCAAAGCACAACAAGCAAAGCCAAATGTCCTTACCCAATATATGTTGCAGACACACACTTAAGAGTGAGGGAGAGAAAAAAAGGCCCCATCTAAACAAAAGAAAATCCCAAAACAAAAAGTGACAGCTGCTCCATATGAGAAGGAATCAGTGTAAGACCTCCAGAAGTATGAAAAATCAGAGTGAAGGGACAACCCCAATGGGACACATCAACTCTCTAGCAATGGATCTCAACCAAAATAAAAATATTGAAATGACAGATAAAGAAATCTAAATACAGATTTTAAGGAAGCTCAATGAGATTTAAGAGAAAATGGAAAACCAACTCAGAGAAAGCAGAGAAACAATTCAGGAAATGAATGAAAAATTTACTATAGAGATATTTAAGAAAAAACAAATAGAACTTCTGGCAATGAAAAATTCATTTAAAGGAATATAAAACACAGTGGAAAGCTTTAAGAACAGACTAGACCAGGCAGAAGAAAGAATTTTAGAGCCTGAAGACAACTCTTTGGAATTAACCCAGTCAGTCAAAAATAAAGAATGAACAGGCTGGGCGTGGTGGCTCATGCCTGTAATCCTAGCACTCTGGGAGGCCAAGGCGGGAGGACTGTTTGAGCTCAGGAGTTCGAGATCAGCCTGAGCAAGAGTGAGACCCCGTACCTACTAAAAAAAAAAAAAAAAATAGAAAGAAATTAACAAGTAAAAAACAATATATATATATAATAAAAATTAGCCAGGCATGGTGGCGTATGCCTGTAGTCTCAGCTACTCGGAAGGCTGAGGCAAGAGGATCACTTGAGCCAGGAGTTTGACGTTGCTGTGAGCTAGGCTGATGCCATGGCACTCTAGCCTGGGCAACAAAGAGAGTGAGACTCTGTCTCAAAAAAAAAAAAATAAAAAAAAGAATGAACAATCAAGAGGAATGAACAAAGCCTGTGAGAAATAAGAGATTATGTAAAATGGCCAAATATAAGAATCATAGGAATACCTGAAGGTGAAGAAGAAAAAGCACAAGGTCTGGAAAACTTCTTCAAAGAAATAATTGAGGAAAATGTCCCTGGTCTAACCAGATACATAGACATACGGGAACAAGCTTAATGAACACATGGGAGATTCACTGAAAAGAGGGACTCACCAAAAGAGGGACTGTTCACAGTCCTCAAACTGCCCAAAGTGAACACAAAGGAACTCCGCGAGCTGTGAGGTGAAAACATCAACTTACAAAGGAAAACCCATCAGAGTAACTGCAGATTTCTCAGCAGAGACCTTACAAGCCAGAATGGAGTGAGGCTCTATCTTCAGTCTTATAAGTAGAAAAACTGCCACCCTAGAATTTTGTTTCCTGAAAAACTAAGTTTCATATATGAACAAAACATGAAGACCTTTCTAAGAAAGCAAACCCTGAGGGAATTTGTCACAACCAGACCTGCCGCACAGGAAATACTGAGAACTATATTATAGATAGATCAGCACAATACATAACCATCAGTGTAAAATCATCAAAAAGCTAAAGCTCACCACTCATATAAAACAACAGCACCCGAGGGAAAACAAACCAATAAAGTACTATCCAGAATGATGAACACAACAGTATCATCCCCCCATATATCAATTCTTTCATTCAATGTTAACAATCTGAATGCCCCACTCAAGAGATATAGGCTTGCCGAATGGATGAATAATACAACCTAAGTATTTGCTGCCTCCAGGAAACACATTCAACACACAAGGATTCACACAGACTCAAAGTGAAGGGATGGAAAAAAATATTCCATGCAAACACAAACCAAAAGAGAGCAGATATAGCTATTTGCATCAGATGAAATTTACTTTAAATCAACAATGGTAAAGATAAACAAAGATGGTCCTTATATAATGGTAAAGGGAACAATTCAACAAGAAGATATAACAATTATAAATACATATGCACCTAACACAGGAGCTCCCAGATTGATAAAAGGAAATTCCACTAGATCTAAGCAGAGAGATAAACAGCAGCATTGTTAATTGCTGGGGACTTCAACAATCCACTGACTGAGCTGGAAAAATCATCAAAGGAGAAAACAAATAAAGAAATAATGAACTTAAATCAAACTCTAAATGAAATGGACCTAGCAGACATTTACAGAACATTCTGCCCCCAAAATATGGAATATACATTCTTTTTATCAGCACATGAGACGTTCTCCAATATTTTAGGCCACAAAGCATGTCTTAACAAATTCAAAAATACCAAAATCATACCACATATCCACTCAGACCACAGTGTAATAAAATTAGAAATCAATTCTTAGAGAAACATGCAAATATACACACAGTCATGGAAATTAAACAACATGACCCTGAATGATTACAGGGTCAATAACGAAATTAAGATGGAAATCAAAAGATTTCTCAAACTGAATGAGGAAAGGGACACAAATTATCAACATCTATGGGATTCAGCAAACGCAGTCCTAAGGGGAAAATTCATAGCCTTAAATCCCTACATCAAAAAGACAGAAAGATCACAAATTAACAGCATAATGACACATCTCAAGGAACCAGAAAAGGAAAAGCAAACCAAACCTAAAGCTAGCAGAATCAAACAAATAACAAAGGTCAGAGCAGAACTAAATGAAATGGGGGAAAAAAACAATACAAAGAATCAACGAAACAAAATGTTGGTTCTGTGAAAAGATAAACAAAATTGATAGTCCTCTTGCTCAAATAACCAGGAATAGAAGACAGAGGACCCAAATAAGCTCAATCAGAAATGAAAAAGGAGGTATTACAACTGAAAACTATAGAAACACAAAATATCGTACATGAATACTACAAATATCTCTATGCACATAAACTGGGAAATGAAGAGGAAATGGACAAATTCCTGGAAACATATAAACTCCCAAAATCAATCAAGAAGAAATAGAACTCCTGAAGAGACGAACAATGAACAGCGAAATTAAAGCAGTAAAAAAAAATCTTCCAACAACAATAAAAGCCCCAGACCAGATGGATTCACAGCCAAATATTGCCAGAGCTATTAAGCAGAGCTGGTACCCAGACTACAGAAATTATTCCATAATATCGAGAAAGAGAGAATCCTTCCCAACTCATTCCATAAAGCTAGTATTACCTTGACACCAAATTCAGGAAAAGACACAACAAAAACAACAGCAGCAAATTACAGACCAATATTCTTTATGAATGTAGTTGCAAAAATCTTCAATAAAATACTAACAAACTGAATTCAATAGCACATCAGAAAAAAATAGTAATAATCTACCATGACCAAGTGAGCTTCATCTCAGGGATGCATGGATGGTTCAATGTGTCTAAATCAATAAATGTGATTCACCACATAAACAAAAGCGAAAACAAAGACCATATGATCACCTCAATAGATACAAAAAGAGCATTTGACAAAATACAGCACCCTTTCATGATAAACACTCTCAACAAACTAGGCACAGAAGGAACATACCTCAGAATTGTAAAAGCTATATATGACAAATCCACAGCCAGCATCATACTAAATGAGGAAAAGTTGAAAGCATCTCCCCTAAGAATTGAAACAAGACAAGGGTGTCCATTGTCACCGCTTCTATTAATATTTAACATAGTACTGGAAGTCTTGGCCAGAGCAATCAGACAAGAGAAAGAAATAAAGGGTATCCAACTCAGGAAAGAGGAGGTGAATCTATCATTTTTCACTGATGATATAATCCCGTATATGAAAATCCCAAAGACTCCACCAAGAGACTCCTGGAAATGATAAATTCAGCAAAGTCTCAAGTTACAAAATCAATGTACACAAATCAGTAGCATTTCTATCAACCAATAGAAGTCAAGCTCAGAGTCAAATCAAAGACTCAGTACCATTCACAATAGCTACAAAGAAAATAAAATATGTAGGAATATACTTAAACAAGGAGGTGAAAGATCTCTATAAGAAGAACTAAGAAATACTGAGGAAAGAAATTACAGATGACACAAACAAATGGAAAAACATATCATGCTCATGGATAAGTAGAATCAACATTGTTAAAATGTCCATAATACCCAAAGTAATTTATAGATCCCCATCAAAATACTAATACCATATTTCACAGATCTAGAGAAAATAATTCTATGCTTCATTTGGAGCCAGAAAAGAGCCCAAATAGGCAAAATAATCTTAAGGAAAAAGCACAAATTGGAGGCATTACATTGCCAGACTTCAAACTATACTACAAGGCTACAGTAACTAAAACAGCATGGTATTGGTTCAAAAATGGAGACATAGACCAATAGAACAGAACAGAGAACCCAGATATAAAACCACTCACCTACAACCAACTGATCTTCAACAAAGCAGGCAACAACATACACTTGGGAAAAGAAGCCCTACTCAATAAATGGTGCTGGGAAAATTGGATAGCCACATGCAGAAGAATGAAACAGAACCCCTATCTCATCACTCACAAAAATTAATTCAAGATGGATAGAAGACTTAAATGTAAGGCATGAATCCATGAAAATTCTAGATGAAAATGTAGAAAAAACTCTTCTAGATATCTGCCTAGGCAAAAAATTTATGACTAAAACCAATGGCAATTACAGCCATACAAAAATAAATGGGACTTGATTAAATTAAAAAGCTTCTGCACAGGAAAGGAAATAATCAACAGAGCAAATAGACAACCTACAGAATGGGAGAAAATATTTGCAAACTATACATCCTACAAAGGGCTAATATACAGAATCTACAAAGAACTCAAACAAATCAGCAAGAAAAAACCAAATAACCCATTAAAAAGTAGGCAAAAGATATGAACAGCTGTTTTTCAAAAGAAGATAGACAAACGGGCAACGAACATGTGAAAAAATGCTCAACATCACTATTCATCAGGGAAATGCAAATTAAAACCACAATGAGATATCATCTGACCCCTGTTAGAATGACTTTTATTAAAAAGTGTAAAAACAATAGAGGCTGGCATGGATTCAGGGAGAAAGGAATGTTTACACACTGTTGATGGGACTGCAGATTAATCTAACCACTATGTAAAAAAGTATGAAGATTTCTCAAAGAACTAAAAGTAGACCTACGATTTGATCCAGAAATCCCACTACTGAGCATCTGCCCAAAGGAAAAGAAGTCATTTTATCAAAGAGACACCTGTGCTTGAATGTTTACTACAGCACAATTCACAACCACAAAGATATGGAATCAACCCAAGCACCCATGAATTCATGAGTGCATTAACAAAATGTGTTGTGTGTGTGTGTGTGTGTGTGTGTGTGGAGAGGGAGGGACGCAGGGAGGGATACATACACATATATACACCATGGAGTACTACTCAGCCATAAAAACGCATGAATTAATGTCTTTTGCAGAAATTTGGATGGAACTGGAGACCATCATCTTAAGTGAAGTATCTGAAGAATGGAAAAACCACACATACTTTCTAATAATTTGGAACTATTCAATGGGCACACACGGGCACAGAAAGTAAAAATTTTTGGAGATTGAAAAGTGGGGAGGAAGTAGGAGGGTTAAAAACCTACCTAACATGTACAAAGAATACTATTCAGGTGATGGGCACATGTATAACCCTCACTAAAGCATTATAAAAGCTATCTATGTAAGAAAAAACCATTTGTACCCCCTTAATATTTTGAAATAAAATAATAATTAGAAAAGGGCACAGCTGTGTTCTATAAAGCTTATTTACAAAAACATAAAAAATTACCACAAATTAAGAAAAAACATTTTATCATCTGTTGAATAAATATATAAATATAAATAAGTATGTGTGTGTGTGTATACTAGTTTGTAACTATGATAATAAAATAAGTATGCTTAAGGATCTGCTTACCAGGATTTCCTCCATCAGGATGATTTGGGTTCCTGGGTCCTTCCAAGAGACGATTAGGAAAGAGAGATGCTGTTTGCCAGCTTAAGTTGTCTGGCAACAAAATGGTCCTCAGTATCTTCATAAAACGCAGATGATATTTTACCTAGAAGTAGCAACAGGAAACAAGCTATGTCTAAAATCAAACTGAAAAGCAAATAGTAGAAATAAAGTTAAATTAAGCTTAGATGGTTCAGATGGAAAACCATGAGACTTAAAGGATGAGACTTGTCTTATATCAATGTAATTCTGAATTAATGGAAATGACAATGGCTTTAAAGCACAACATATATCTAATCATATCCACATTTGAATTCTACTCAAAATGCAGACAATGCAAAAAAAAGATATACATATGGCCCATAAATAAATGAAAAGATTCTCAACATCACAAAATGAGATAAATTCAAATTAAAATTAGAGATATCTTTCTTACCTATCATACTGGCAAAATCAAAAGGTTAACAACACACTCTGTTGGCGAAGCTGTAGACACACAGGCACTTTAACACATTCCTCGTGGTATGCAAAATGACACAACGCCAATGGAGAATTAGGCACTAACAAAACCACACATGCACTTTTGTAGTCTGTGCTGCTATAACAGAATACCTGAGACTAAGTAATGTAAAATCAACAGAAATATGTTTTCTCACAATTCTGGAGGCTGGAAAGTCCAATATCAAGGTACTGGTAGGTTTGGTGATTCTCATTCCAAGATGGTGCTTTGAACGCTGAGTCCTCTGGAGGGGAGGAACACTGTCCTCACGTGGTGGAATGCCGAGCGAAGGAGGCAAAAGCGAACCAAACTCGCCCTCTTATAATGGCATTAATCCCGCCCATGAGGGTGCTGCCTTTTTAGCCTAATCATCTCTTTAAAGTCCCACCTCTTCATACTGCTAAAATGGCAATTAAATTTCAACATGAGCTTTGGAGGGGACAAACATTTAAACCAGAGCATGCACTTATTGTTTGACTGAGCAATCCTACTTCCGAGAACAAACTTAGAATATATATCTCCAATAATATATAAAAAAATATATGCCCAAGTTTGTTTGTTGTAACATTATCTGTGGTGGGAATATATTGGAATTACCTTAATTGCTCATAAAAAGGAGACTGCCAAAACGATGGTACCTTTACACAACAGGGTGCTGTACATCTGTTCAAGGTATAGCCAGAAAACAGAAACCCTACCCAAGAACTGAAAGGGTAAGAGAATTCTAACGTACTAAGTAGGCAGCAATAGCAGGAAGCAGCCACCAGCCCTAAGACTAAGGGAACAAAAGCAAGATGTCAAAATTTTAAAAAATTACAAACTTAGAGGATAGATCCTGTGGGGCTGAAACCCAAACCTCTGAGGAGGGGGCATAAGTCAGTGAGGGATCCGTCTCTGACCTTCAAGGAGAGGGGTCTTTGGGACCGGGACCCAGATCTCTAAGAAGCAGCTGGAATCTGTGAGAAGTGTCATGAAGCTGATTTTAAAAAGTGTTAGACAATCTGCATACTGTATTTGGCTTCTACTATGGCAAGAAACTGCTACTTGCCAAAATAAAGAAGTAGTGCTAGGATATCATTCACAGGGACTACAAGCAGATAGAAACCCAACAGGAAAGCTTCAAGTCCCTTGTCCTCCTTTAACCTTACAGTCTGCCAGTAGGGTCCCCTAGTCTCACATGGAACTGGCTGGAAAAACAGAAATGCAACTACAGCATCCAAGAGCGGAGTACAGAAGGATAGATTTAGAGTTTAGAAACAAACTTAATGATTGACAAGCATACTACCTTTTGCATAAAAAAGGCAAGATGAGGGTTTTAAAAAATTTATTTATATACATAAATTATATATAATAAAATTTATACATATAAATTCAATCTATCAACACATTTAATTTTAGGATGCATTGAAAAGGAAGTTGCAGACATGAGTATACTTCCACCAAATAAATAAAGATTAACTAGAATTCAATATTTGTTTATAGTTCTTGAGGTAATTTTATATATAAGAAAATGCAAAAATCTTAACTGTGTACTTGCTGAATTTTGACAACTGACAATCGATATTTACTGTAATCCAAACTCTACTATTGACATTCTCCTTACTCCAGAAAGTTCTCTCTAGCCCTTTCCCAGTGAATCCCTACCACATCTCTTCACAACAGATTTCACCATAATTTTGCCCATGACAGAAGTTCATATAAGTGGAATCTAACAGTATTATACTCTTTGGTATGGGGTTTCTTTTACTCAACATGGTGTTTTTGAGATTCATTTATGCATTTGCCTTTTCAGCCATTAATTCCTTTATGCTGCTGAGCAATATTCCATAATATTAATATATCAGAGCTCATTTATTTTCTGGTTTTTGGATATCTGGCTGTTTCTAATTCTTGGCTACTATGAATAAAGCTGCTATGAACATTCTTGCAGAATTCTTTTTGTGAACATACATTTTCCTCTTTATGGTAAATTCAAAGGTGTGTGACTGATGGATCATAAGGCAAATTTATGTTTAGTTTTACCTGGAAAAACAAATAGCAGGCATTTTTATAACCTGATAGTACCATTTTATATTCCCACCAACAATGTATGACAATTCTGAAGGCTCTACATCCTTACCAACATTTGATATTTGTTAGACTATAATTTTACTTCTTCTGGTGGGTGGGTAGTGCTATTTCAGTTTGGTTTCCATTTTCCTGATGTCTGATGAGATTGCACACTTTTTCGTGTCTTTGCTGGTCATCCGTATATCTCCTTTTGAGAACTATTTAAATATTAATATTTTGCCCATTTTTGAAATTGGGCTGCTTGTCTTTTTATTATTAAGTTGTAAGACCTTTGAAAATATCTTGCATACTAGTACATTGTCAAATGTATTTCTCTAGCACTGTGTCTTGACAATTTCTTTTCTTTTCTTTTTCTGTTTGTTTTTTTTTCTTTTTTTTTTTTTTTTACCACCCAGACTGTACCCTCTCCCTTACTCTCCTGAAGGAAAAAAAGAAGGATCACCAATGGCAAACAGCAGTTGCAGAGAAGCAATACCAAGAGCTGGTTTTATACTCAGGAGGGAACAATGTGCCTTCCTCTCATGGTTTCTGGTGTTCTACACATTCACAGAAATTCTCTAGTAACTACAGAAATGATCCCTGAAAGTATAGTTTTGCCAAGTTATTTTCTTAAGTATGTTTCTTGAAAATTGAACTTTTTATTAAGTTAATTGTAGACTCACATGCAGTTGGAAGAAATAACAAGCAGATCCTGTGTAAACCTTGATCACTTTCCCCAAATAATATTTTATATTAACAAAACTATAGCATAATATCACAACTAGGATAATGACATTGATACAATTCATCAATCTTATTTAGAGTTGCCAAGTTTTATTTAGGTTATTGAGTATGAAATGTCTGATTTCCTTAAGTATTAAGGTTGACAGTTGGTATCTCTGACATTTCCCTTTGACACTTCTTGCTTTATTTTTATTGTGAAGGTACATCCTCATTCTTTCAAAAGCACAGCTTGGTTTGTGATTATCTTTCAAAGGTTTTTTTAGAACAATTTTTGTGAAGCCATAGATAATTCAAAAATTAGTGTTATTTTCAAATATGAGTTCCATCATGGAACCAATGCTGAGCAGACAGATCAAAATATAAACAAAGTGTTTGGGAAGGATGTGGCTAATGAATGCACAGTACACTGATGGCTCAAGAAGTTCTATTCTCGTGATTTTAATCTTGAAAATGAGCCATGTGGGTGACCTTAGACCAAGGTGATGAACTGAAAGCTGTAGTGGAAACAAATCCATTTCAATCTACAGGTGAATTAGCAAGGTTTGACGTTACTATTCCAACAATGTTGGACCATTTGAAACAAACTGGCAAGGTTAGGAGGCTGAATAAATGGGTTCCACATGAATTAAACAAGCATCTGAAGAGAAATCGTCTTGAAGCTTGCCTTTCTTTGCTGTCACGACAGAAAAGTGAACCATCTCACACTGTATTGTTACGTGTGATGAAAAATGGATTCTTTTTGACAATTGCAAGCATTCAGCACAATTAAAGATGAAGTGCCGAAACACAGTCCAAACTGAATATTCCTCAAAAAAAGAGCTAATGGTATCTGTTTGGTAGTCTAGTGCTGGCATTATCCACTACAGCTTCATGAAACCTGGTCAATCAATTACAGAGGATGTCTACTGCCCTCAATTGGATGAAATGATGAGGGTGCTTCTGATTAAGCAGCTGAGATTGGTCAATAGAGACAAGTGTCTCTTGCAAGACAACACTCACCCATGTCACACAAACGATGCTGCTCAAACTACAGAAGCTGGACTTGGAAAGTCTCTGTTATCCACTGTATTCACCAGACCCTGCATCAACTGACTACTACTTCTATCAGGCTTTGGGCCACTTCTTGCAAGGAAAAATATTCAATGCTCAACAAGCTATGGAAAATGCCTTTCATGATTTCATCGCCACTCACTCTTCAGGCTTCCTTGCTGCTGGCATAAACAAGCTATCATTAAGATGGAAAAACTGTGCTGATAGTTTAGGCACATACTTTGATTATTTGTACTGCTTCTTGCTTGAGATATAATAAACTAAATTTTGATCTGAAATTGGACATTTCATATTTAATGACCTAATACTTGTACTGTGTGTATTAAGTTCTGTACGGTTTTATCACATGTGTAGGTTTGTGTATCCATTACCACATACAAGATACCAAATAGTTCCATTGCACCTTTTTTCCCCCCAGTACTTATCCCCTGACAACCAAGAATATGTTCTGCATTTCTAAAACTTTGTCATTTAGACAATGTTATATAAACGGAATCACACAGTATTAATCTTTTGGGGTTTTTTTCACTTAGCATAATTCCCTGGTGATTATTCTAAATAGTTGCATGCACTGATTGTTCATTTCTTTTTATTGCTGAGTAGTTTCCCATGGTATACGCACCCACAGTTTGTTTAACTATCCACCTGTTGAAGGACAAGTACACTGTTTCTAGTTTAGGGGTATTAGAAACAAGAACAAGAAATGAGTCTGCTGCAGGAGTATAGGCATCCAACATGCCTCAGGCAAGAGGCTGTTTTAAACTGAAGGAGGTACAACAACTGCCACCTTACTCATCTATGGATCTTCTGTTCTTACCATATTCCCAGCAGTTCTGAGAGAAGAAAATGAAATGGCCTATTAAATTTTAGTTAAGGTATCAGCTTGGGAACAACATCCTGTTAATATGGGGCACTGTTCTACATGATACAGTCTATGTAGTTAACAATAACTGATACATGGCTCCCTATCCCCAGGAACTAGAACATTAAGGGTATGGGAGCCCAAGCTTAGAAGTAAAAATGGCCCTTCTTACCATCATTCCCTTTAAGTAGAGACTCATAATTGGAATTTATATTTTCTATCTCCACAACCTTAAGCTCTTACTGGATTAAAGGCTTTGTTTCCTGGGGTGAGGAGAACACTTCCAACAGGGAAAATAATAAGTTTCCACTGAGACTTGTATGATTACCACCTAGTCACACTGGGCTACTTATGCTAGTGAACCAGTAGAAAAGGAGTTACTATACGAGAGGGAGAAATTAACCATGATTAACATGAAGGGCTAGGGCCACTATCATACACTGAAAGCAAGTGTCAGGTATGTTCAAAAGAGCAGATTCATCAGGGCATCTCTTGGCGCTTACTTTTCCACAGGTAACAGTGAATATACATTGTGATAACCATGGCCTAACAACTTAAGGGCTCAAGAAAGGTGTGGTTTACCTAACCAGGCAAGCAAGCTAGACCCTCTAAAGTAATAGCCAAGACCAAATAAAATCTAGAATGTGACTGTCTAAATATTTCCATATATTAAAATCCCTCTGTTGAAATACCTATTTATGTTCCCATATGGATTTTGACTAACAGAAATATGCACAGATTATTATGAAAGGACCAAAAGAAAGCGATGATGGGTGTGGGAGTTGAATGGGAGTCACAAGGTACAGTCCTACATTAGAGAAAATAGTGTGACTAAAGGCCCAAAAGCAAAAGATAATATGGTGCATGCAGGGAACTTCTAGAAGTTAAGTATTACTGAAGCATAAAGTATGTAAAGAGTCACAAAAATGGGACTGGAGAGGTATCCAGGGCACTGAGAGCTATATGCAAAGCACTCTGGACATGAGGCTGAGGCAATGGGAAACCACCAAAGCCTTTGAATCAGGACAGTGACATGATCATATCTGAGTTTAGATGCACAATTGTGACACTCATGTGGAAAAACAAAAGATCTTCTCAAGAAAGTCAGATAAGACAGAGAAAAAAGTGGCAGACATTAGGTCTATGTTAAGCACAAAGTCATCAACAGAGATCATAAAGTTTGTTCATAAAATGATCAAAACAGATCAAGCACCTGGGAAAATAATCTGGGGAATTTGGGGGTCAGTAATTTAATTCAAATATTTTGCAAATAAACACAGTCTACAAGTAGTGAAAATGAAGCTTAAAATGGTGCTGAAGACATTTTGAGCCACTGTATATTTTTTAACACACATATATACTTAAATCATATAGCATATGGATAATTTTGAATTAGTAAATGGAAGGAATTTGGCATAGAAGAATGGAGTCATGGAAGAACGGGAAAGACAGAGAGATGGTTTTCCATAAGCTTGCCTTCTACTGACAAGCATGTGTATCATAAACACAGGATTTGGCTCTAGATACTACAGATTGGCCATTTATGTCTATCACCATCAGGACAGGATGTCTATAAAATCTGCTAAAGAGACACCAGGTTCAAAGCACTGTCCTCTTCTTTCCTTCTCATGGGCTATAATCAGATTCTTTCTTAGTCCTAATGTCCTAATTCTGAATCAATGTGGCTGAACCTTAACAGTTTTCTCTAGAATTTATGAAAGGAATTAAATTCTGTCTTTCTTGGTGGAAGACACAGCTCTTCCCTATCAGCATGGTTAAGAGCACAGGCCTTAAAGTTACTCAGATCTGGATTCATATTCTTGCTGTATTGTATACTACTAGTATGATCTTGGGAAAGTTCATTTCTTCATTTATAAAACACGGTTAATAATGTCCAATTCAGTAAAATTCTAGAAACTGGAAGTACAATTATGAGAAAACTATTTATTTAAAAAATTTTAATGTTTTCTTACCTGAAGAGGCAGAGGGTCATTGCTGTTTCTGAAGTCATAATCAAAAACAATGGCAGCCAGCACTTTTTGAGACTCAGGATCATACTGAATGTAATTCTCAAACTCAGTTTCTGAAGAAAAGCCTCGAACTACAGAAAGACAAAATTATCTATACTTAAATAAAAACATCTGATAATCTCTCTTATTGGAGAGGTAGGATATTACTTTACATGTCCAAAAGCCTATCCAAATATTGAAAATTTCAAAACTTTTTTTCTCAAATATTAGCCTCAAATGGATATTTGGGGTACTAAACAATTTTAGGTATTTTATAAAATTTTACTATAATCTAAAATAAGAATTATCATAAAACATATATAAAGGTAAGTCATTAGTCATTAGGGAAATGCAAATCGAAATTACAATGAAATATCACTTTACACCCAGTGACATGGAAATTATCAAGAAAGACAGATGATAACAATAGTTGGTGAGGATGCAGAGAAATGGAAACTTTCAAACAATGCTGAGGGGGTATAAAAGGTACAGGCACTTAGGATAACAGTCTCGCAGTCCATCAAAAAGTTAAACGTAGAGTTACCACATGACCTATTTACTCCACTCATAGGTATATACCCAAGAGAAATGAAAACATACATCCACATAAAACTTATAGACAAATGTTCAGAGTAGTAATGTTAATAATAGCCAAAAGGTGGAAAAACCTAAAACATCCATCAAGTGATGATGGATATACCAACTGAATATAGTAGATCCACAGAATGGGATATTATTTGGCAAGGAAAAGTAATAAAGTATTGATACATGCTACAACATGGATGAACACTGAAAATATTATGTTAAGTGAAAACAGCTAGTCACAAAAACTACACATTGTATGATTCCATTTATATGAAAGGTCTATAATAGGTAAATCTATAGAGACAGAAAGTAGATTGGTATTTTTACTAATGACGGTGGAGATGGGAGATCGGGGAGTCATGGCTAAAGGGTATGGAGTTTCTTTGGGGGATGATGAAATTAATTGTGGTAGTGCTTGCACAACTACGACTATACTAAAAGCCATTGAACTGTACACCATGAATGGTTGAATATCTGCTACGTACCTTATATGTTTCAAAAGAAAATAAAGGTAAATCAAGAGTGGAGAGTACTTCAAACTGTACTTTAAAAGGAAAGCAAAACTCATTTGATGGCTCAATAGCAGTATGGAGATAATAGAGGAAGGTAAGTGAACTGGAAGACAGATTAATAGAAATCACCCAATCTGATCAAGAGAGAGAAAAAACGATTAGAAAAAAGTTGAACAGAGCCTCAAGAACCTGTGGAACAATACAAAATTTCTAGTATTTGTGTCATCATAGTCCTAGGAGAGGAGAAAAGAAGGCAACATTGAAAAACAATTTTGAGAAATAATTGCTGAAGATTTCCAAATTTGGTGAAAGACAGAAACTTACAGATTCAAAGGCTCTTTAAAACCAAAACAGAATTGACCAAAAGAAATACACACTTAGACACATAATACTCAAACTTCTGAAAACTAAAGACAGAAAAAAATTTTAAAAGCAGCCAGAGAGAAATGACATATTACCTCTAGCGAAACAAGGATTCACATGATTGCATATTTCTTTTCAGAAACCAAAGCGGTCAGAAGGAAATGTTGAAAGAAAACACTGCCAGTCCAGAATTCTCTACCCAGTGAAAATATCTTTCAGGAATAAAGCTGAAACAAACACATTCTCCGATGAAGGCAAATGAAGAGAATTCATTGCTAGCAGACTTGCTCTGTAAAATAATTAAAGGAAGTTTTTCAAGAAAGAAGGAAAATGATACTAGAAGAAAATGTGAAACTTGAATGAAGGAAGAGGAACAGCTTTGGTAATTAACTGGATGAATATTTTTCTTAACTTCTTTAAAATATGTATGCAAATTAAAACACTTTCTGGTGAAGTTTTCAATTATGTAGATACAAAAACTATAATATAATGAGGGAAATGTAAAAGGGACCCATATACAGGTAAGGGTTAGACATTACAATAAAGTGGTAAAATATTCGGTCTGAATAGACTGTGAAAATTTGGGTATGAATATTTTGACCCAAGAGCTGCCACTAATAGTATTATGTAACACAAGTCCAATTGATCTGTTTTTTTCCTTTTATGGATCATGATTTTTGTGCCTTGTCTGAGGATTCTTCAACTAAACTAAGTTATAAGGATTTTCTCCTATGTTCTTTCCTAAATATTTTATCATTTTATATTTCAATCTATGATCCATTTCGAGCAAATTTTTTGCATAAGGTATACGCTTTCATTGTCTTAGCTATATTGGTGTCCAATTGTTCTAGCACCATTTGTTGGAAAGGTTATCCTTTTATTAAATTCCTTTGCATTGCTGTAAAGAATTATTTTAGCATATTAGTGTAGCTCTATTTCTGGGTTCTCTAATTCTTTTTAATTGATCTGTATGTCTAGCCCTCTACCAATACCAGACTGTCTTAATTACCACAGTTATAGCGTAAGTCTTAAAATTGTGGAGTGTAAGTCCACCAACATTATTCTTTTTCAACATTGTTTTAGCTCTTCTACAAACAATAATGTTTTACAGAAAATCTTAATGTCTAACTAACCTTTTATACTGATGTTTAGATTCCTTTTCACATTCTTGGCGATTTCTTTTACCACATCAATATTAGAAGGTATGTAAATCAACTCCCATTCACTGGGATTTTTGATGAAAGAAGGCAGAGTACTGATGGGTTGAGAAGTGAAACTGAAAGGTCCAATAAAATCTATAGTAGTAAGTGAACGGAATAGCAAAAACACTAGTGCAATCGCCAATACTGCGAAGATTTTCAATATTAAACTAATGAGCTTCCTCCTCTAGAACAGGGAACAAAAAGAAGGTGTTAATTAACTTAAGAGTACACATTCAGTGCAAATGGGTAGTTCTATTATATTAAGCTTCTGCCAGTTTCATTGTGGAAGAGACAGTGCTGCTTAGACTATCTCATACGACACCTTCTCTGCTTCCCACTTGCCTATAGTTCATATCATACCATAGATTCCATCAGTTTTAAAGATTTGGAGGAGCTACCTACAGTCTGGAATTGATTTTTCAGACATGCACATACACACGTGCTTGTGTGCACACATATACACAGTGAAATGTGTATGTGTGTGTGCAATGGGCACTTATGGACATTCTCCATGCATACCTTCACCTACCTTTAAGGTAAAATTTTTCCAGAGGAGTACTGCAAATTGGTTGAATGTTAATACATCCATTCTTCTACAAAGAGTGCATGGTCTACTCTAGGGATAGAGGAAAGGTTTGTTTTAATGTTACCTAATAATGTTCACATCAAGCAAATAACAGGATTACTTCTTTCCCCTACTTTTCTCCTTTATCAACCTCAAAAATTGATACTAAGAAAGATTATGTATTTACAATAAATAAAATCATATTGTTCCTATTTTTCTATTAGTTTACTTAATATAGTAATATAATGAAATTCTAGTATGTATAAAATACCAAGAAATAGAGAAAAAATCAGTAAGATATGGATTCATTTTTCCAGGTAAAGATGGCATAAAGGAAATGAACAGGATCTCATTTTTCCTATTATAGTCTTCATTACAGTAATTTTAAGGCATTAAAAATAACAATCACCACCACAAAAACAAATTATGAAAAATCAAATCACTAGAAAATGTCAATATTTTTTCATGTACTCAGAGTACAATAAATACCCTATTCACAGTGCTGATGAACATATTTATCCATTGTTACAATATTATTGTGCATTTACTGTGTATCATGTTCTATGCTAACTATTGAGTATAAGATGGTAAGCATAACAGAAGAATAGACCCCATCCAAGCCCTGATGATGATAAATGTAAGGAGTATCAATTAAGAATCTACTTTTTGTGGACAGACCTTCTGGAATGGCTAATATGAGAAGATCAATGGACCTTCTCTAAAGCAAAACAGCTATTTAACTGTTGAAACTTTAAAAACACACCCATTAAAAACTTCTGATAATTGATTTAGGGTCATACAGAAAGTGGAGAAACATTTATTCAAGAAAATCTACTAAATGATGGCAAGAACAGCAAGGTCAGTGATATTTGAGCTATGGCCTACTCCTTTCATGCCCCCGCCTCAGCTCCATATTATGGAGCTCTACTCTAGGAAAATGTGATCAAGAAGTTGGGACTCTCTCCCGCGAAGGCTACCAATCTAGGGCTATGGTTTCACTTTGTGAGGGGAAGGGTACTGGCATCTCTCATTTCCTATAGTTTCATAATGAAGAAACTCTATTCTAGGCCAATGGAAATGAGAGGTCTAGGGATTCCTTGTCTTATTCAGCCCCCATTAACAGGGAAGAAGCTCCACTCCAGGTAATACAGGCTGACAATAGTGGGGTCCTGATCACCCATGCACACAATTGCTGGTAGGGCAGAGGACATATGCCAGGAGGGGTGAGACAAAAAAGCCAGCGGCTGTCAGGTCCTCATGCCTGCTCATATAGTGGGGATGGTTACTCCGGAAGAAGCATGTTGCTATCCCCACTCCCAGCTCTGGGACAGTGTCATTGAGGTTCTGTCCAGGGATAGAGGCAGGATATAAGGATGAAGAGCTCCATAGCTCTGCCTGATGGGACATGTTTTATTTGGAATAGGAACATAGAGAAATTCACATCTAAGAGTGTTGTCAAAAAACAACAGAGATCTTGGCGGTGAGCACTTGAGAGGGGGCTGATATCTCCACAATACTAATATCAATAGTGAACACCAAAAGGAACAGCAAAAAGATTAACACAGAGAACCAAGGCGAGTGATAGCCAAAAAGAATCCTCCTGGGATCACATATACTCTTGGGAGTCCAGAAAGCTATACAAACTCAGGAGCAATCAGAACAAGACATGGGGCAAACTTGAAATCATTACCTAACCCACAGATAGACTCATCAAAGGCAAAATTCAGAAGTCTTAATGGTTCAAGGAACTTAAGCACAGCTACTGACCAAATACTATCTGAACAATGAGCTACACTGACCCATGGGGGACATACCAAAGAAGCCAGGCTTAAAAAAAATCGTACACATCCACATCCCCAGTGGTCTGAAAAACTGAATGAATGGTTCAAGACTGTGCCCTTTCAGGAGCAATCAGAAAGAGATTCTCTAAGATACTAGTCCCTGTGTGAATGTAGCACAACATAAAATAAACTTTCTGAACTGTGATAGCAATCTCTAAGCCACAGACACATCCATCATAAAGGGTAAAACTCTAATTGACTAACTTAGCTTAAGCATAATATTTGACCAATAAGTAGCTTATACTGATCCAGGGGTAACCATTCAGAATCCACACTAAAGACAAGCACAAGTGTTATGGCTTGAATTCAAGGAAATTCACTGTGTTGAAGCCCTAGTGCTAGTACCTCAGGATATGACTGTATTTGGAGTTAAGGCCTTTAAAGAGGTGATTAAGTTAAAATGAGGATGTTAGATAGGGCCCTAATCCAATCCGATTGGTATCCTTTTAAGAATAGAAAATAGAGGCATGTTTGCACAGAGGAAACGGCAAGAGGACACAGCAAGAAAGTGTTCATCTAGTAGCCAAGCAGAGAGACCTTAGGAGAAACCAACCTTGCTGACAACTTGACCTTGGACTTACAGCCTCCAGAACTGTGAGAAAAACTGACTTCTGTTGTTGAATCCAGCCAGTCTGTGCTATTTTGTTATGGTGGCCCTAGCAAATTAATAATACAGATATTGGACTTGAAAAATACTTAAAATCAACTGCCTTAACATGTTTGAAGAGCTAAAGGAAACAGAACTATGATGTCTCAACTAATAAAGAATATTGATAAAGATATAAATTATAAAGAGAAACCAAATAGAAATCCTGGAAAATCATAAAACTAAAATGTAAATTTAACTAGAGGGTCTCAACAGAAGATTTCAACAGACAGAATAAAGAATCAATGAACTTGAAAGTAGGTCAAATAAAATTATGTGTGTATGTGGAGAAATAGGAACACTCATACACTGTTGGTGAGACTACAAACTAGTACAACCTCTATGGAAAGTTGTATGGCGATACCTGAAAGAGCTAAAGGTGAATTACCATTTGGTCCAGGAATCCCACTACTGGGTATTTACCCGAAGGAAAAAAAAGACATTCTATAAAAAAGACATCTGCACATGAATGCAGCACAATTCACAATTGCAAAGATGTGGCAACAACATCACTACATGAGTGGGTTAATAAAATGTGGGAGATATATATACATACACACACACCATGGAGTACTACTCAGCCATAAAAAATGGGGAACTAATACTTCTTGTATTATCCTGGGTGGAACTGGAGACAATTCTTTTAAGTGATGTATCACAAGAACGGAAAAGCAAACACCACATGCGCTCACCATTAAATTGGTACTAATCAATCAACACTTGTGTGCACATATGGAAGTAACATTCATTGGAGATCGGGCAGGTGGGAGGGGGGAGGAGGGGATGGGTACATTCACACCTAATGGGTGCTGTGTACGCTGTCTGGAGGATGGACATGCTTGTAGCTTTGATTCAGGTGGTGCAAAGGCAATTTATGTAACCAAAACATTTGTACCCCCTGTAATATTCTGAAATAAAAAAATAAAATAACAAAAAAATTATCCAGTGTGAGGAGCAGGAAAATAACAAAGCCTAAGAGAAAGAGAAAGAATATTTGAAGAAATAATGGCCAGGGGAGTAACATCAGCAAGACGGTACAACAGAAGATCCCTAGCTCTGATCCCCCCAACAGAAACACTGATTAAACAACTGCCCATGGTTGAGAATGCTTTTATGAGAGTTCTGGGACTCACATGAGAGCTTACAACACCCCATTAGAGCACAAAACACAGAAAAGCCACATTAAAAAGGGTAAGAAAAAATGTTTCTCACTGTCCCCATCATCTCATCCCCAGATGGCACAGTGCAATGCCAAGAAAGAGATCCTTGGGCTATGATTTCACCAGTGGTGGAAAAAGAGACTGAATTTGATGTCCAACTCACCCAGCATTTTGGGGCACTGATTACTTTTGTCTTGCCTCACACAAAACACTGGGGGAATTAGCACAGCTATATCACCTGGAGACAATGAGGCACCAAAAAAAGGGTGTGGGGCCTCTCAGTGGCTGGATCCTCAGCCCCACCAGTGGCCTCACCTGACCATAGAGCCAAGTCACCTATCCCCACCTGAATGCAGAGACCACACAGTGATTTCACCTGACCATGGAGCTCTGCTAGTCATCTCACCTGACTGCAGCACCAGCCAGCAGCCTTGACTATGGAGCCAAGCCAGCTGGCCACACCCAACTGTGGGGTCAAGCCAGCCAGCTCTATCCAACCCAGTCATTCAGCCATTTGGCCCTGAATGACTGCAGAGACTCCCCAAACAGTGGCCTTGCCCAACCACAGAGCCCCAACAATAGCCTTGCCTGACTATGGCCCTGCCAGCTAGCTCTGACCAACTCTAGAGATAAGCCAATTGGCCCCACCTGACCATGGAGCAACCCCAGTGGCCTCACCCAAATGTAAAGCCTGACGGTGGTCTCAACCAAATGTGAGGATTTCCAGAGCCCTTGCTTGACTGCAAAGCTCTGCCAGCAGCAAAGCCAGCCAGCACTGCCTGAGCACGGAGCCCCTCAGCAGCCTTGCCTGATGGTAGCTCTACCAGTGGCCTTGTGTGACCACAGAGCCAAACCAACTATTCCTGCCTGATGACCACAGCTCCAGTGACCTTGTTGACTGCAGCCTCTGCCAGCAAGTCCTGTGAAACCATGAAACCAAGCCAAACAGCCCTTCCTGATTGCAGATCTCCCCACATCAGCCCCACTTGACCATTGCCTCCACCAACCAGCACTACCCAACTGTGGATATAGCCAGCAACCTCTGTCCAACCCAAAGAGACAGGCCAGCTGACCCTCACCAACTTCCGAACCCCACCAGCAGCCTTGCTGGACCATAGCACACAACGGCTGGCCCCATCAGAATTCAGTGCAATGGTAGTGGGCCCCCTTCTACATGCACACCCTGCAGACCCCAGCAACAGTGCCTATCCATGGAGAATACCAGCTGGCCTGCCCAAAATCCCAGGATGGGCTGACTGGTGAAGATCTTTCCTTGCTGAAGCCAGTAGGCAAAGATTCTAAGAGGTTACCATTTCTTCACATGCACAGACACCAATGCAAGGGTACAGGGTCACAAAGAATTAGGAAATCATGATACCACTGAATGGAATTAAGAAGGTTCCAGGCACCAGATTCTCACTCCAGAAATTAAGCAGTTTCTGAAAATGAAAGCATGCCACATTTCTTACACACCTGAATTATGAAGATGAGATGCATTCTCTCTAGAATTTCACTCCAGCCCCTTTACTGAAAAGTATAACATCAAGTTATGGGATTAATCATAACTTTTATTTTCCTACTAAAATGGAGGTTTTTTTCTTCTCCTTGTTGGCTTCCTTTTCAAAAACCGACCCACACTAAGCCATGATAATTAAATTCCTTAAAGTTGAGAGGCTTTCGGCTCTTCACAATCCCAACCCTTTCATCCCCCAATACACTCTGTTTTTGGAGGGCCTGCCACTAAGTGAGCATTTTGTCATGTTATGTTTAATCTCTTTTATTATCTCTTTTACAATCCTTTTGAGATGGTTATAATTAAGTATCTCCACATTATAGATGAGACTCAGAGAGGTTAACTCCTACAGCCAGTAAATGGAAGGACTAAAATTAATTTCTTTAATTGATACACACTACTTGTACATATTTATGAGGTACATGTGATATTTTGATATATGCATACAATGTATAATGATCAAATCAGGATATTTAGGATATCCATCACCTCAAACATTTGTCTTTTTGTGTGTGTGTTGAGAACATTTCAGATATTCTCTCCTAGCTATTTTGAAATATACAATGTATTGCTGTTAACTATAGTCACCCTACTGGGCCATGGCACTCACTCCTTCTATCCAACTATATTTGTACCCAACCTCTCATCCTCCTTCCCCCAATAACCTTTCCAGCCTCTGCTAACCATCATTCTACCCTCTACCTCCACCAGTCCAACTTCTTTAGCGCCAAGACACGAGTTGGGAACATGCGGTATTTGTCTGTGGCTGACTTGTTTCATAGCACCGATGTTGACTGCGCTTTATAACCCTCCGTTTTTAATCACTAGGCTTCGACAAAAATTAAAATGTATAATAATTCAAACCTCAAGTCTCCCACAGTTGGTTTTTTGAGGGGCGAGCAGTGGGGCTGTGGAGGGTTCCGCACCGCCTCTCCCCGGCGCGGTGCGTTTGTTGTTGGCGCACTTTCGGGCCCTGTGCGCCGACTGGGAAAGGCCAGGCGCCAGGGAACAGCGGCCAGAGCAGGGGGTACCCGGGCAGGAGGAGAAAGGGCCGTGAGAGCCGGGAAACTCACCTCTCAGGCCTCGCAACCGTCACTGCCACCGCCTCCGCCGCTCGGGGGCGCGCACCCGGCCCAGCGTGGCGCCTCCTCCCAACAGCCCCCCAACCGCCCTCCGCGCAGCCGCCGCAGCGGTTCCTTCCCGCGCGTGCGCCCTCGAGCCCTAGTCCTCACCCAGCTAGTTCCGCCCGCCTTCCCGCATTTCCTGTGTTCCCACCTGTTCTGGGCTCAGCCGGCACGCGGCACCTCATACCTCCTTCCCACCGGTGCACAGCATGGGACCTTCCGCCTGTGACCCCATCGGAGAGCGGTGCCCCAACCCCCATCCACCACATCCGGCACCCTGCCCTAGCCTCAAGTCCCTGTCGGAGCCCCACCTGGCTCCCCAGGTTCTTAACCTCTTGGTCCTCATCCCTCACGGGCTCCCCTCAGCGGGCTCAGCAACTGTTGGCAGAGGAGGATGAATAACTGTCTCCTCCTCACGGTTTGTTTGGGGGTCAAGGACGGAACTTCCAGAGGCACATCCCCAGATGGCACAGTGCAATGCCAAGAAAGAGATCGTAACCTACAGGCTTGTTCAGAACACGAGCCCACTGGAAGCTCCCTGTGGCCCGTGAGCACTCTGACTAGGTAGGGAAAGGAGTCAGGCTGCTTTTCCTCCCTTATTTCCAGTGTGTTCATATCATTACTGGAAAAGAGAAAAACAGCCCTCCGAGAGCCAGGAACTGGCCTGGCACTATCTGCTTAGGCCGTGGTGTTGCTAGGGGCTGGCCTGCATTCACCGCTAGGCCTCTGTGTTTATCCTGTTGAATACGAATAAACAGAACACCCAAATCACACAAAGCCATTCTGACCGTGATAAAGCAAGACATCAACAAAACAAACAACGTCCATAATTATCTCTGAGCCTGAGAAAAAACGAGAACACAGCCCCAAACGGCTCCCTTTCTGGCTAAATAGGAGTATGTGCCACTCCTTTATCAACTACAGCCTTAGCCCTGTTTTGTTCCAGCTTTGAGATAAAATTAAGATACCCATAGAATTACTCTTGCTTCCCGACAGCATTGGATTCAGAGCAAAGCTCCCACTCTATATTATCTAACATCATATTCTATAGTACTTTCTAATACTTTATTAAATATTAACATGCCCCATAGTTCCCTCTGATGTACAGTCTCATATGTTACAAGGAGTCAATAAACTCAACTTTGACTACAACTGTGTTACTTGTGGCCTTTGCCTGCAGGGCATTGACATTACTATTGATTCAATGCCTGTCATTATTAGTTTACTGATATGCTTATTAATATGAACATTGACACATTATTAATAACTTTTATTGTTAAGTGGTATTAGTAATAACTAACATTTATCAAGCACTTAAACAAAAAGGTGTGCTCAAATATTATCTCATTTCTGCCTCCTCATTTTGCATTGGAAGAAACTGAGGATCAGAGAGGTCGAATCAATTGTCCAAGATCCCATAACTAGTAAAAATGGCAAAGCTCCATTCAGGTACAAGCTGGCTCACTCCAAGGTGCTTATTGTGTTCAGTCAGGAAAAGAGAAACTGCATTAGTTATTTCAAACAGAAGGAATTAACACAGGGGATTATTCATGCAACAGTTGGAAAGGGATAAAAGAGCTGAGGTAATCAGAGGTACTAACACAGGAAGCAGCTCTCAGAGATGTGTGGTTTCCAGAACCCAGGAGCTAGGAGCAGGGGCCCTGATGCTGAAACCTCTGAGGAGAGTTTGCCCTGCTGAAAACAGGAAGGATATTTTTTCTCTGCTCTTCCCACTTTCCAATCTCCTGCCAGTGCTTCACGTAAGAAGAGCCTAATAAGAAGTGACCTGGCACAGGTGTCTAGAAAATGAAATTTTCAGTGTCCCCATGCCAGCATCACGGAGCAGAATATAGAAAAGACCTTAGAGACACAGCTCAAAGCCCCCAAGTCTATGCCATAAGTGATATAGTGAGAAATTCATCTAAAAAAGCACTAAAGCTCAACTATTTTTCCCAGAACAGAATGGATTACCAAGAATGCAAAAACACTTTAATATAAGAATACCTATTCTTATACCACAAAAGAGAAAAAAACCTATGCAATTACATGCATAAATACCCCCAAATCCATTAGGAATATCAGACTTTCCATCTTTCTGCTTACATTACTCATCTATGTTGGTAATGTTCTTTATGTTGTTCACTTTTCCATTAGAGCCTTTAGTATATTAATCATAGTTATTTTAAATTCCTGGTCTGGTAATTCCAAAATTCTCTATTTCTGAGTATTTTTCTGATGTTTGCTGTATCTCTTTGAACTTTTTGCCCTAGCGTGTCCTGTAAGTTTTTGTTGAAAGATGGAATGAGGTACCAGGTAAAAGGAACTGAGCTTAAGAGATCTTTAGTGTGAGGTTTTATGTACATCTGGTTAGGAGTTGGGCTGTGTTTACTGTTCACTGTAGCTGTAGGTGTCAGAGGCTAAAATTTCCTCTGGTATCCGTGGTTTTTCCCATGTTGGAAATAAGCGTGGATTTTTCTCTGATATTCTTCCTGAAAACCTGGAGATAAAACTCATGAAGTTAACTCTGAGTTAACTCCTCTGGAGTATTTAACTGTCTTGTTTGTCTACACTGGGCCTTCATAATCTCATCAATTGCAGTTAAAGTTTTCCCACTCCAGTAGTGGTTCCAGCCGTGGGCTTCTCTTCCTGAGCCTCTGCTTCTGGAAACTGTGATTCTCTGTATTCAACTGTCTCTCCAATGTTGGGGGTAGCACATTTGTTCTGTGACCTCAATTCTCTACTGGATCTAAAAAAAGTTGTGAGTTTTCAGTTTGTTTAGCCCAGGGGTAGGGAACTGTTTCATGTTGGAAGGCTGCATTAATTGAACTGTAATGAAATAAGGCCACATTTAAGAAACTTCAATTAGATATACTTAAAAATATACATTATTTTGTAAAAAATCTAAATGCTATGTACTTACTAATTTCAAAAAATGAAGACTATTTGTTAATTTTCAAGTTAACCTTTTAATTACTTTGTTGTGTCTGCTTTTTGTTGGAAAGCATTTGAATATTTGGTTGCAACGTGGAGGTCCACAGTTTCAGCTGATCCTCCACATGGGTATCAGTCATTTGTGACCTTAAGGGCGTCTCGATTTGGGTTAGGTAGGAGAATGTAGATTCACAGCAATAAGCAGTTAAAAAGCAAGAAAGCATTTTTCAGGTGTGTTGCCTAAGGTGAGAGTATTCTGCATTTTTCCATATTTCAATCAGATCTTTCTTAGCATCAAACAATGACACTAAAATGTAATCTACTGAGAGCTCAATCAATCCCATCTGTAGTTATTTAGGTGGCTTGGTGATATCAACTAGGTGAGACTGAAATGCTAATTTGAGTATGATGTCATGATTCTGAAAGTCTGTGAACCTTTCATTGTGTTCTCCAATTAATAGGTCTGTAACAGCTGCATATTCTTCAAATGATTCACGTATATCATCCTCCTCATCAATGACCTTTGCTAACTGGGGAAAATGTTCATCCAAGTTTCTTTATGAAAGAGAAATGCTTGGACTTTTTGCCACATATCATATATAGACTTAGTTTTACCTTGCAAAGAAATATTGAAGTCATTTCAATTTGACATGATATCACACAGAAATGCTGGATTCCTGTAGAAAACTCCTTTGAATAATTCACATTGCCGATTATGTTCTTCACTAAATTTAACCATCTGTCCTCACAGACACAGGCTAACACTTGTCCCTGAGATAGCCAATGCACTTTTGAATGATGTGGCAAATCCACACTGAATACCTCATGGTTCAACTTTAGCATGTTAGGAAACTGACCATGCCGTGTTGCATTTGCATGAATATAGTTAATAATACTTATTGCAAAGTGTCACTTAAAATAGTAGCTTTAACACAGATATTTTGCTGGTGCAAGATACAATGAAAAGAAATGAGAGCATCTGGATCTGTTAATACTTTCTTTTATCTGTGCAATAAACCTTTCATATTTTCCTGTCATGGAAGGTACACCATCTGTACATATATTCACTAAATTTACCAAATTCAGTCCAACTTCACAACATTTATCTTGAAAGTTGTTGAGGATATCTATTCCCCGTGTTCTGTTCATAAGAGTGCCCAAAGCTAGTAACTCTTCATAGTAAAGAAAATCTTCTGTTATGATCCAAATGAAGTATAAAATCTGCACTGAGTCAGTAGAATCAGTTAATTCATCCAAAGTGATCGAATGATCTCTATTTTCCTTTTGAAGTATTGTATGAAGTTCTGTTAAGTTAAAGCCTAATTCATGCTGCTGATCAGTTATGGTTCTCTTTTAAAGAGGCAGTTGTTTGCACTTTGAAATGTTATCGGGATCTAAGCATCCTACAACTTCAACTATGCATTCTTTCACGATTTATACATCACTGAATGATTTTCCTTTTTTCCCGAGTATATAAGCTACTTTGTAAGTTGTTTCAGTGGCATTATTTCCAGGTCTTATTGCTGCTTGAAAGAATTGTCTTTGCTTTTGTTTTTCATCTTTTAATTTCTGCAATACAAACTTTCATACCTCTCCCTCTAATTTAAAATATCTGAGTGCTACAGTGCTGATGAGCACTGAGAAGAGAAGGCTGTACATGTCAGCTATTTACAGGAAAGAGGTAGCACAAATATCTCAAATGCTGAGTGTCCCAGCAACCACTAACCATGGGGATCCTCAATGCTGATTAGACGTGATGTTGACAAGGTAGCAAGACCAAGTGTGGGTGTATATATCAATTCATTTTGACTTGTGAAGGGTTGACTTTTAGATAACTCATTTTGGCATCTTTATCAATGGCATTTATTTACTTGTTCTTAAGCTGTCATGGTTTCCCAGGCACATAAACCCTATCATAATTCCAAGGGCCTACATTACTCCTTATTTGGGAGATAAAGGACCATACGGACTCTAGGATGAATAAGATGCTCCCTTTTGAGGTGTAGAGGCTACAGTTCCAATGGAATACGATTTTTGAGTTTCGTCTCCACAAAAGGAAGATGTGGAACTACATTGATTTGCTTTAAACCTAGCAAAACATTAAATAGTTTCACAATTGGGTATTTGTGGGCAGAGGGGCTTAGGAAAGCTGCGGGCATTTATTTCAAACATCAGGAACATAGGGAAGCGCTTCCACATTAGCAGCATTAACAATGAAGTGCAGTAGCATAATGACTCACCTCTAGGTGCTGATAAGCTTGTCAGGGTGAGGCTCCAGTTCCAGTGAGTTCAAACATTTGTTCACATACATCTCAATCTGGTACTCAGAGACTCTCCATAATTTGGCATACATGATCATTATTTCCTGAGAACTCATGTATTCCAGCAAGGCATCAAATTGAGGACAATAACCAATTGTTGATCTTACCTAATTATAAGAATTGCCTTAAGTAAAGGCCCAAGTCATCTATCCTGTTTGCTTTGGGAAAAACTGCCTAAACCATGCTTTCCTCTAAACTCCACAATCATCAACACAGAAGAGGACTTCTGTGACTAAATGTGGGTTCTCCGCCCCCATACACACCAAACAGTGGACACCGGCTGGGTGTCCTCTAAGTTCTGACACTATCTACCTGGAGATAGTGTCAGATCCCACAGGATGAGGGCTCAGTCCCCAAGATGCGCCCCCACCCCCAGACACCAGTTTGCAAGCCTGGGCCTCCAGAGCTTCTGATTGACCAGCTTCAAGTTGGGATTCCCATGACCCCTTCCCACTTTGGATTTGGTTAATTTGCTGGAGTGGTTCACAGAGCTCAGCAAACACTTACTTACATTTGCCAATTTGTTACAGAGGAT
Organism: Cheirogaleus major; assembly: GCA_963574435.1. Lineage (NCBI taxonomy): Eukaryota > Metazoa > Chordata > Mammalia > Primates > Cheirogaleidae > Cheirogaleus > Cheirogaleus major. The sequence goes on from CAUYPO010034766.1 coordinate 43,732, forward strand.
ATTACAAGGGATACAGATGAAGAGATGCATAGGCTAAATATGGGGGAAAGGAACGTGGAGGTTTCATGCCCTCCCTGGTCGCACCACCCTCCAGGTTCCTCCAGGTGTTCAGCTATCCAGAACCCAGTCCTTTTGGGTTTTTATGGATGCTTCGTTAGATAGGCATGATTGACAACTGTGTACAAATGTGATTGTATCAAAAAGTGCACGATCTAAGCTCAGCAAGACCTGTCTGTTCAGATTCTTCCTGGCCTCTATGTAGCATTCCTTCGTCCAGGGCATGTGGCAGAACCCACGCTGGAATGAGGGTCTTTTGACCCACAATTAGATTGGAGTCTTGCCTTGGGCAGGTGAAAGGAGGACAAGAAAAGGTGAGAGAGGAAGAGAGAGAGAGAGAGAGAGAGGAGAAAGAGAGAGAGAGAGAGAGAGAGAGAGAGAGAGAGAAAGAGAGAGAGAGAGACTCTATCTTCTGAGGCCTGCTCTTGAGGCCTAAAGCACCCCAACATTATAACAAGGACTGTGGGACTTAAGAGCCAGGAACCGTGGATGAAAACCAATATATATATCATAACAACATACCATGGTATATCCATGGATGAGATGGAAGACCTGTAGTTCTCCAGGCCGTGCTTCCAAGAGTCCTACCAATTTTTTTTTCCTAAAGGGCTACACAATTATGGCTTTGGCATCTGTTGTATGGCATTGCGACAGTAGGTTCCCTAATTCAGTTTTAATGATCTTGGGGATAAATAAGTTAGAAATAGAATTTTAGAGCCCACTCAATTTGGAGGAGTATTATAATACAAGATATTTCCCTCATTAATCAGAAACTCCATGAAGCATGGTCACTATGGATATGTTTGCACTGTTCAACCTGCACAGACATATGTACATCTTGTTCCATAATAAGGCTGAACCTTCTTAAACTGGAGACTGCAATGAGCATGGCTCAACCAATTAGTCAAACTCTTCTACTGATTTTCATTCAGGTACACATAGCCCAGGTAGCCAGAAAAAAAGCTATGAATTTAATTGGAGACTGTTCATATACCTAGACACTTCACAGAAACAAATTCAAATCCCCTCATTACCTAAAAATAGAACTGAGAATATATGATAAACATCAATTTATAATTAACAATATTCGACTAAAGATTTGAAACCATTAAACAAGTGACCCCAAAATAGAGCAGCTTCATGGACTCTTTCCATATTGTAATTCCACAAAGACCATTCTCATCGTCTGCTTATCTCCCGAAGAATCCTGGAGAGGTGATTATATTTCTCTTGTCGCATATTGGTGAACCCCATCTGCCTAGACAAGACTCAGAAGAAAATCTGTCTCCCTCCTCTCCATTCCATTTATTCTTATATCCTTCTTTATTAGAGGTGAGGCAAGAGCAGAAAGGAAAAACACTATCTTAAAGAAATTTTTTCTTTCTGGCCATGGACTCTAAATGTTCTTGGTACAAAGATTCTCTTTCAATTAAAGCACAAGAACTTCATTTTGGATTTTGGAAACAGTAACTGAATTCACCCCTCAAACATTGGTATTGATTTAAACTAGACATTTTGGGAATGATATTGGTATGTGTGTCTGTGTGTATTTATGTGCCTATGTGTATTCATGTGTGTATGTGCATGTATATCCACATATGTATATTTATGTATGTGTGTGTGTATTTGTGTATGTGCACATCTCTGTGTACATGTGCATGCATCCACACACTATTTGGTCCAGGTCTTATGCTCTTCTTATCCCTTACAGCTGCTAAAACATAAACCTCTTGTTCTTTGGGCTGTCCCATCTGACAGCACCATTATTTCTGGATGTTTCTATTTAAACCTTCAGAATACTCAGGAACAGGCCCTTGTTCCCACCCTGATAAGTGTTCCTCTTTTCATATTTCTAGGACAGAAAACAGGGATTTCATCAAATGTCTTTAGATTTGCACATGTCATCTAAATCTGCAAAGAAGGAGACAAACTTTCTCCTTTGGGAAAATCTTTATTACATAAGTATGTTTACACCAAGATATATACACACAGGAACATCCCTCTACACATCAACTCACAGTCTATGAAAGACACAAGGGTCACTGTCGCTGAATCTCATGGCTCCCGTTTTTCATAACCTTCTGCTGTTTCTTCGGTGTAAGCGAAGGTCAGGAAGACTTGGTCCAGTGTTACCTGACTGATGGAATAGTCTTCCATATCAAATCGCTCTTTAGCTTTCTCCAAAATGCCAAACATCTTTAACAACAACAAAAATGCAGTTACTGTTGCAATCTCCCCTCAGCCTCCAACCCAGATAGGCCTCTTCTCTACTCCCCCCAATCCCTGTCGTGTTTATGTTGGAGGACAAAAGGCACGGAATGGGGAGATGGGAAAGTGAAAGAAACAGATAATTGAGAAACTGAGAGGAGGCAGTTCTCTGCTCCCATTCTCTTGATGGACATGTACTGATGATGGGATTTAGGGGCAGAAATTAAAGCAATTAAACTCTAAGATTGTCTGAAAAGTAACCTAAAAACGCTGCTTCTCTCACAGTGCCAGGTTTCCACAGGACATGCCTGAATCCCAAATACTCCCCATCGTTAGTGATCTCTTAACATGTAATGTTAGAAGGGCATGGCTTCTACCATCACCTTTCCCCAGCCATTGTCCTTCTTGGGAATGTAGTAGTTAAGGATCCCTTGATTCTCGTGCCTTAAGATACTACCTAAGAAAGGAAAATAGGACAGATGAATAATCTTATAGATTTCATTTGAAATTTCCAAAATATTACCACATCTACTTAATTATACACAATGGAAGGATGAATAGATGGGGTTAATACAAAAGAGGATGTGACCCAATAACCCACTCTCTTTGGTATACATAACATGGTTCATGCTTTCATCAAATTTAATCCTCATGAAATAATCTTATTATGTGGTATTCATAGCAATTATTGAGAGCAGGCTTTTAGGCATAATAAATTGTCAATTCATGTGCTCAATGTAAAAAGCCTGAGCCTCCTAAAATTCCACTGTTACTATAAGACTTTATTTCTAAATATAGTGCTAAGAATATGAATTGGGAGGGATTTCTTCCTGGTTGTGTGTGTATATGTATTGTGTGTTTGGTGGGGAGAACAGGACAAGGCCTCCTTGCTATTCTAGTGATTATGTAATCTCTCTGCCATGTGAAATAGGAAATCATATGTATAAATCACCAAAGTCAGGCTATGTGCTCTTGTTTCTTACACAAGTAAAAATCCACTGATAGAATGAGAGGGAAGAGGCTGGTATCCATTCCTAATTTAGTATTTAAACTTATCAGTACATATTTGCAGATTTGGAAATGGAATTCATCTGGATTTAAAATGTCTTCAAGAAAAAAATACATGTTTGCAATGGTTTGTGGATTGTCTTAATATTAATCATAATCATGTATTATCTCCATGATCATGCAAAACCCTTCTATTGTGAAACATTTTAAACATAAAGCTTAATGAAGTATTCAAAACAAGCAATGATGAAACCACTCCATCCAGATCAAGTAATAGTAACCCATTCATTCTCATGTGTAACTTTCCAGCCTCTATACCCCCATAAAAATAACCAATTGTTGTTGTGGGCATTTCTTTTTCTTTTTTCTTTTTTAGAGGGTGTTTATTTACTCGTTTATTTGAAAGACAAAAATTATGTATATTTATTGTGTAAAACACATTGTTTTGAAATATGTAAATGTTGTGGAAGAGCTAAAATAGGGTAATTAACATATACATTACTTCACATACCAGTTTTCTGTGATGAGAAATCTTAAAATCTACTTTTAAAAGAGTAGTTTTAAAGAAACCAATATATTGTTATTAACTATAGTTACCATGTTATACAATAGATCTTCTGAATTTATTCCTGCCATCTAAATGAAATTTTGTATCCTTTTACCAACATCTTCCCACTCCACTCCACCCCCAGCCTCTAGTAACCACCATTCTACTTTCTGCTTCTACATGAGCTGAACATTTTTAGATTTCACGTATAAGTGAGATCCTGTGGTATTTCTTTTCTGTGCCTGGCTTATTTCACTTAACATAATGTCCTCCAGGTTCACCCATGTTGTCACAAATGACAAGATTTAATTCTTTTTTTTTTTAAGGCTGAGTAGTACTACATTATGTATATATATACTGCATTTCTTTATCCATTCATCTGATGGTGGACACCTGGTTGCTCCCATATCTTAGCTATAGGTGAATAATGCTGCCATGAACATAATAGTGCAGATATCTCTTCAGCCTACTGATTTAAATTCCTTTGGGTATATACCCAGTAGTGGGATTGCTGAATCATCATATGGTAATTCTACTTATAATTTTTTGTGGAAACTTCATACTATTTTTCATAATGGTTGCACCAATTTGCATTCCCACTAACAGTGCATAACTGTTCTTCTTGCCAACACTTACCTTTTGTCTTTTTTTGTTTTTTCAGGATCAATAGATTTATTTGCTGTAACTTATGGTACCTTAAGTGAGGCTCTGGGCAAAATGAGCTCACATACATGATTTAGTATTGGTCTTGTTTTTATGGACTTATCATTTACAGAATGGCACAACTCTCCTGAGCCCAGTGAAGCAGGGCAAGTGACAGGTGCCACCCACGCTTTCTTCTCAGGTCAGCTGACATGGGGCACCACGGGGTTGCACTGTTTCTTGGCCCATGAGCTGAGAAGTTCCTTCCATGTAGGACTGGCAAGACCATGCTAACATATAAACATGTTTTTAACACCTACACCCATTTGCCAGTTCAGCCAGAGAAGCAACGGGTCTCAGGGACAAAAGTTCTCTCTGCTGGAAGGATCCAAGGTAATCCTTCAGACATAGCCATTTCTTTCATGACCTCATTCACTGCTGCAATCACCCTTTTTCTAAACCTATACTTAGATCTCCTCCCCAAATGGTGCTAATTAGTCACATATAGACCAACTTCTAATAACTCATGAATGTACTTTTTTCTTATCACAACCTCATTAACAAAAGGAAGAAGCCCCAATGCTAAGAGCAACAGAGACTCAAACAGGCATAATTCAGCATCTCTTGAACCCTCTGTTCTATATGTCTAAACCCCAACTGTGTTCTTTTTTTTTTATTTCAGCATACAAATTTTAAGGTTTCAAATAATGCCCTTGCCCCCCTCCCCCCACAAGTCTGAGCTTCAAGCGTGACCATCCCCCAGACGGTGCATGTCTAACTCATTATGTATGTATATACCCACCCCCCTTCCTCCTCCCCCTGCCCAATATCCAATTAATATAGTTCCTATGTGTCCACTTAGGTGCTGCTCAGTTAATACCAGTTTGCTGGTGAGTATATGTGGTGCTTATTTTTCCATTCTTGGGATACTTCACTTAGTAGTACGGGTTCCAGCTCTATCCAGAAAAATACAAGATATGCTATATCACCATTGTTTCTTAGAGCTGAATAGTACTCCATGGTATACATATACCACATTTTATTAATCCACTCATGAATTGATGGGCACTTGGGTTGTTTCCACAGCTTTGCAATTGTGAATTGTGCTGCTATAAACATTCGAGTGCAGGTGTCTTTTTGTAAAGTGTCATTGGATCTTTTGGGTAGATGCCCAGTAATGGGATTGCTGGATCAAATGGTAGATCCACCTGTATTGCTTTAAGATATCTCCATATTGCTTTCCATAGAGGTTGAACTAGTTTGTAGTCCCACCAGCAGTGAAGGAGTGTTCCTATCTCTCCACATCCATGCCAACATCTATTGTTTTGGGATGTTTTGATAAAGGCCATTCTTGCTGGAAATAAGTGATATCTCATCGTAGTTTTGATTTGCATTTCCCTGATGATTACAGATGTTGAGCATTTTTTCATATGTTTGTTAGCCATTATTCTGTCTTCCATAGAGAAGTTTCTGTTCATGTCCTTTGCCCACTTTTTGATAGGGTTGTTTGATTTTTTCTTGCTAATTTTCATGAGTTCTAAGTAGATTCTAGTTATCAGCCTCTTATCAGATGTGTAGGATGCAAAGATTTTCTCCCATTCTGTAGGTTGTCTGTTTACTTTCATGACTATTTCTTTGGCTGTGCAGAAGCTTTTTAGTCTGATCATGTCCCATTTATTTATTCTTGCTGCTGCTGTGATTGC